>SKCR01006955.1:0-101633 GCA_019454045.1 Zanthoxylum bungeanum
TTTCATAATGAATTTCTCAAAACAAAACCTAACTTTTAATAGAGAATATCGGCAACAATTACACCAAGAAAATTCTCAAGAAACAAAAGCTTCAAGGACTCAAGAGTCTTTAAAAATAAAATAAAAGTGTCAAATTTAGTAGTCAAAATTTGAGTTGATCAAAAATTATATGGTAAGTTGTCATCCTACTCGATCTAAACACAGGTAACGGGCTGATATACTCATGCAGACTTGTACATGGGCAAACATAAAGCAAGGCTCAGTGGACCTAATGATATGAAAAACCTTGTCATATTGGACCCAAAGATATCAATTAAATTAAGTGCCATATCAACAGCTTGTGAGCTTTCCTAACATGGACTGACACAAAGTGTACAGGCTGTCTTATTAAACAATATATTGAAAATACTAGACTGATTAAAACCTAAGATTAAGATCAATATCAAATTCAGGAGGTACAGAATAGAGCTGGATGAACACAAGTCAGTTTCAATATTCCATTTTTTTTTTTTTTTGAAATCGTTGGAAACCCCACCACCAAACCACCCTTTCCAGACTTAAGTGGAGCATGTAAAACCCCCGGCAGTCTCAGACTCTTACAAGAAACGCACTCCCTGGATTCGAACCCAGGACCTCAATGTGAGATCCTGAACCCTACACCATCAAGCCACGCTCCTTGGGGACATTTTCAGTATTCCACTGATAAAGAAATAAAAGAAGTCCCATCTGAACCAGTTAAAAAAATGAACCATACAGAAAGTGGACGTAGCAGACTACTAGCAACATAAGATGGAACTGTCATGACAACACTTTTGCTCTGTAGAGAAACCAATCCTTCTGGCGTTTCATAAGTCAAACTATACCCTCCATTATCCAATTTCTTGACCTGTGAAAGCTTCCAAGATAATTTGACTTTGCTACCCAACCTGCCAAGATTAACACAACTCAGTAAGACCTTCTACCTTCAATTCCATATACTTAAAAGAACAATGTGAAAATATGAAACTACTAGAGGCGTCAGTTTGTTGCTCAGGCCTCAAGATGACACGTAAACATCCAACAGGAATCATGTAAGGGACAGAGAGTAAATCAATAATATAGGTTACCTTTTGGATATTGCCTCTGGCAACATAGTAAGTCCCTTCCTAAAAGATCCAACTGTTTGGCCCTTTGGCTTTGGTAGACGCCTGGAAGAAAACTCAACTCAGTACAAACAACATAGATTCTTGAAAAAAACATCACATAAGCCTCAAGGTGCACATAAATTATTACGGGTCCCGAGGTTTCTTAGGAGCTTTATTTTTCTCTTGGATTGCCTTAAAAGTTCCACCAATGATATTACCACCATTCTGCTCCAGTTTCCAAACCTTTCCAAATGCTGCTTTCATGCTTAGTTTTGAAGGATCGCCAGCATAGACCCCTGCAGGCAATAACATATTTAAGGTCAATTGGATTATCAGGGAACCTATACAAATTATCATTTGAAACGATTCCGACACCCAAGCACAGTGGTTGAGCAACCGAAAATGGACTGAATGCTTCACAACCATTGATTATGAAAATATTGTTTACCAAATATCACCTGAACAGAATGGCTCTATTAGACGTTCAAAAACCTCATCGCCAAGGTTACGCCGCACAAACTCCTCAACTGATTCCTCGTGACCCTGTCACAGTTGTCAAAGTCTAAGATATGAGAAAACCAGTTGATGAATTCATGATGTGGGTGCATGACTTAGTGAAAACAAAAATCAAACCAAATAATGAGAGAGCAAGAGGGCACACGGGAGGAGGAGGTCGAATGCCAAAAGCACCAAGGCCAGCCCTAATTTTACCACTGATGCTCATCAAATCAAAGATGGGAAGATCCGTAGGCTTAGATGGTACTGGTCTCAACTTTCCATTCCATAATACAAATCTTGGCGCATTTGGGTCCCCCAAAACTAGATCATCCTTCAACCCACTATCAACCTAAAATAGAAACTTATATCATCAATACAATCAAGCTACTCAAAATCTTAGCTAAATCTCAAACAGCCTGCACATAAATCGGAGGATTACGCTGGTTGACAATTGTGCATTGTTAAAATAGCAGCAAACAACACCTGAATCTATGAAACTTCAATTGAGCGTTGAACTAGATAATAAATTTTGATCATTAAAAAAAAAAAGAACACTGTAATGCACTAAAATAACGCTAATGTAAAGCTCAATTATGATCAAATTTACAATCATTATTACATTTTAGAGCTATAAATAAATATTCCAGGTAAAACTCTAGGCTAACTTGAAAACGTACCGCCATTGCGAGCATAGGATCAGAGGGCTGGAAACTGTTGGGCCCCTCTTCCCAGAGATATCCATCTTTCTCAACAGTGATTATATTTCCACCAACACGATCTCTGGCCTCGGTGACAATGACATTTGGAGCAACACCACCGTGGTTGGTGGCGAGAGCCTGAGCGATGCAGAGGCCACTAATTCCACCACCTATGACCACGCAATCAGCCGTCGCGGAATCACCGCCGTTGAGATTGAGGTTGGACTTGGATGGAGAAATTGTGGATTCTTCGGCGATCGAGCATCGGAGTTTAAGAGGTCGGTGAATGCGGAGCATTTGTGTGGGTCTTGAGAGAGAAGGTGTCGGACGGAAAAGCGATATATCTGTTAAAGTCGTCATCATTGGCGGGTTCAGACTTCAGAGAGGAATTGAGGTTCTTACCGTGCGTTCGCGGTTTTGGATCTGCGACTTATCTATAAGGGAAATATATTGTGTAATTGCTCACACCATTTGTTGTTGAACTTCTACTCTCGGTCAACAAGCTGGCCCGGTGTCACGGGCCAAACTTTGGGGTCGCCAAGTTGGATCCGTGCGGCACTTCTTAACGTTGAGTCTAACAAGTCAGTCTAGAATTGAGCCTGCAAGGACAAGCTCATGATTAGCCATTTGTATAATGTGAGTATTATTAGGCGACAGAGTTTAGCATGCAATGATAAGCACACATTCGCATGGCACGATGCAAGAAAGCATAAATTAGGCATATTGCATAAACATTCAAGCATCACATTTGGGACAAAGCAGTGGGACATCAAAGACAGTGCATTTCATTAAACAAGCCAACTAAGGGTGAGGGAGTACACAACTTAAGCCCCTAGTATACTGGTGGCCAAGGCCCTTCTAAGGTGCCCGAGTCACCCCATCCCCCCCAAAAGAGGTTTTAAAGACATTACACAAGTGGCACTAGGAAACACATATGATGTTTGAGTTGTCACCCCCCCAAATAGAAAAATAAAATAAAATAAGGAAAATACAAAAGTGCACACTAACACCACAACACAAGCGGCCATGGGCAAGACATTGGCCCTGGACAAGCTTGAAGTGTAAGTGTGTTACATCCTCCCCCACTTAATTTGTCGACGTCCTCGTCGACAGGTCTGGTCTGCTCTTCATCTTCGGTGCAGAGTGGTTGCATGTCCTCGGTGTTGAAGGGTTTGAAAGTCTTCAATCTTCTGCTGGAGCTGTTGCAAGTCTTCTGATGTCTCTCATTGGCGCTGAAGGGCTTGAAAATCTTCGATCTTCTGCTTAAACTACTGTAGATCTTCGGCTCTCTCCCAACTAGTCTTCTCATCTCCAAGGTCTCTCCACTTTACTAGGAACTTCTTTCCACGTCGCGGGTCCCCAGTCACCTCACTTTCTGCCAAAATCTCTTCGACTTCCCTTATGGCTCTCTTCCTTGTTGGTCTTTCGATCTCCTCTCTCTCTGTCTGGTTACGGGTTAAATCGATGTTATCTACATGGAAGGGTCTCAACCTGCTGACGTGAAAAATTGGGTGCATCTTCATCCGTGCTCGAATCTCGACTTTGTAGGAGGTCTTTCCCACCTTCTTAAGAATGGCAACAGATCCTTTATACTTCCTCACTAGTCTCTTGTCTTTATTCCATCTGAATCGCATTTGCTCTAGATTTAGCTTGATTAACACCAAATATCCGGGTTGGAAATCCAGGGGTCTCTAAGTACGCCCGAGCAATCTCCGTATTAGTCCTCCATTATTTAGTGAAGTTGAAATCTCGTGGACTCTTCCCTGTATATTGTGTCACTGTGTGTGGAAGTAGCGGTTATTGTCCTATCACAATCTCGAAAGGGGTTTTGTTGGTGGCTGAACTCTTCTGAGAGTTGAAACAAAATTGGGCAACATCAAATAATTGTGCCCAGTTTCTCTGGTGGGCGCTAACAAAGTGGCGTAAGTATTCTTCTAGTATCTCATTGAATCTCTCCGCCTGTCCATCGGTTTCGGGGTGGTAACTTGTTGACATGTTCAGTTGGGAGCCAAATAGGTTGAAAAGCTCAGACTATAAGGTTCCTGAAAATCTCTGGTCCCGATCACTCACAATTTATCTAGGCACTCCCCAATACTTTACCACGTGCTTGAAGAATAATCTCGATGTTTCCTCTGCCTTGCAGTACTTAGGTGCAGGTATAAATGTCGCATATTTGGAGAACCTATCAATAATCACCAAGATATTAGTTAATTCACCAATTTTTAGGGGTGGGCATTATCGGATTCGGATCGGATCGGACCGAATTCGAATCCGATCCGATCCGATTAGTATTAGTTTGTTTGATCCGATAAGGTTTGATAGTCTTATCAAACTCGATCCGATCCGATCCGATAACTATCGAATCGGATCGGATTTGTTTGATCTGATTCGAATACTTAACGAATTGGATAAATCCGATTTGATAACGGATTCGAATCCAATAGAGAATCCGATTTGATAATGAATCCGATAGTGGATTCGATTTGATAACGGATCTGATTCGATAACGGATCCATTTTGATAAAAATGATTTGAATTTTAAGTTATCCGATCCGATTCGATAATTTGTTATGAATTCACAAATTTTCGGATAAATTTTTTGAATCGGATCCGTTATCAAATCGAATCTACTATCGAATTTATTATCAAATCGGATTCTCTATCGGATTTCGAGTCCGTTATCAAATCAGATTCCTTATCGGATTCGGATTTGTTATCAAATCGGATAAAATCCGATTCGATCCGATAGTTATCAAATTTATCCGATCCGATCCGAAATTCGACAAATGAACCAAACATGATTCGATTCGGTTCGATAGACAAATCTGATCCGATATTATCGGATCGAATCAGATCGGATCTGACCCGATCCGATCTGATGCCCACCCCTACCAATTTTGGAAGGTTGGTTATGAAGTCAAGAAAGATACTTTCCCACAGCCTATTTGGGACACTCAGTGGTTCTAACAGCCCGGGGGTCTTTAGCTTCTCAACTTTGTCCTGCTGGCAGATTAGGCAAGTTTTGGTGTATTTTGTCACATCATCACACATTTGTGGCCAGTAGTATCTCTGCTTTAGAAACGTATGAGTCCTATGCCATCTTGGGTGACCAGCCCATAATGTATCATGACACTATTTCTTAAGGGTTCTTCGTAGGTTTTCTGTTTTGGGAACATACAAACGATTCCCTCTTGTCCACAAAAGTCCATCCACAAACCAGAAACGACGAGCCTTGCCCTCTCTAACCAACTTCAGAAGTGCTTTAGACACAAGATCTTTTTCCAAGTTGCTTCGGATGAGTTCTCTGATTGGCGTAGATATAGTGTTGAAAGACATGTTAGCCAATGCCTTCAAGTGATTAAGCTCGGACTTTCGACTCAAAGCATCTGCTACCTGGTTCAGACATCATGTCTTGTGCTCAAAGTGAAAGTCAAACTCAGCCAAGAACTCTTGCCATCAAGCCTGTTTTGGAGTAAGCTTTGGTTGAGTGAGAAAATGGTTGACTACAGAGTTATCTGTTTTCACCACAAATCTTGACCCAATGAGGTAATGTCTCCACACCCGCAAACAATGTATCACTACCAAGGGCTCATTATCATGTGCCGTATATCGTCACTCTGCTTCGGAAAGTTTACAACTCTCATAAGCAAAAGGATGGCCCTCTTAAAGTAATACTCATCACAATACAAAGTCGGAGGCATCTGTCTGAACTTCAAATGGTTTTACAATATCAGGGAGCACTAGCACTGGATCTTCCACCATCGCTTCTTTTAGGCTCTCAAAAGCTTCTCTGCATGTGTCGGTCCATTTGAATGCCACCTCATTCTTCAACAGTTCCGTCAGAGGTGTTGCTATCTTTGAATATCCCCTCATAAATCTCCTATAATAATTGGTAAGCTCAAGGAATGACCATAATTCCTTAACACTAGTTAGGGTATTCCACTCACGAATTGCTCTAACTTTCTCCAGGTACATTCAAATGCGGCCTTGTTCTATAATGTGCCCGAGAAATCTAATGTGTTCTTGAGCGAAAGAGCATTTTTCCCTCTTCACATAGAGTTTGTTATCCTTTAGTTTTTGGAATAACATGGTTAGATGTCTTTTGTGCTCCTCCAAGTTAGTGCTATAGACTACGATGTCGTCAAGGTAAACCACTATAAATTTATCAAGATATTCATGGAAGACCTCATTCATCAATGTACAAAAAGTGGCGGGTGCATTAGTCAGCCCAAACGGCATCACCACTAACTCAAATGCTCCATAAAAGATGACACAAGTCGTCTTAGGTTCATCCCATTCGGCAATCCTTACTTGGTAATATCCTGAATGTAAATCTAGCTTCGTAAATTACCTTGCCCCACTCAATTGGTAGAATAAATCAGCGTGTTTCGCACTGTCAACTTGTTCAGAGTCCTGTAGTCAATACACAACCTCAAACTTTCATCTTACTTCTTCTGAAATAATACAGGGGCTCCAAATGGGGCTTGGGGCCTTTGAAGGCCTGATGAAACCTGCATCTAATAGCTCATCCAATTGCTTGCAAAGTTCTGCTAGTTCTGGAGGGGCCATTCGGTAGGGTGCTATTACCGGGGGTTTGGCCGAATGAACCAATTCAATTTGGTGATCAATGGCTCTTCTCAAAGGTAAGGCCTTGGGAAGCTGATCAGGCATCACTTTCGTAAACTTTTCTAACACTCTGTTGATCTCGGGTGCAAGGGCTTCCACTCTCTTTTCTCTAATTAGTGTAGGGATGGCAATGAATGTTGGTTCCTGTCTCTTGATCCCCTTTTTAAACTGAAGTGCGGATAGAAGTTTCTCGTATGTAGGTCGTTTTACATTTGCTGGCACCAATGCGGGTTTTTCCCCTATAATTAACAAACTTTATGTGGCTGGGATATGGATAGCCTCATTGTCAAGCAGGAATTCCATTCCTAAAACAACATCAAAGTCATTCATTTGAACCGTTATGAGGTCTGCATGTACCTCTCATGTGCCAATCTTTAATTTCACTTGTTCCGCTAACCCATTTGTGGGAAGCACTTGTGAGGTGACTGCCTTCATGTGACTCGCGTCTCACTCTAGCTTGAGCCTCAAACACTTCGCTTCAATAATAGAATAAAGTTATGGGTGGCCCACGTGTCCATCATAACACTTCTGGCGGCAACTCCATTAATCAATGCATCAACAAACACAAGGCCTTTTCTCGAGACCTTCTGAGTTTCTAGTTATTTGTTTAGGGCGTTAAGCATCCTCAATGTCACCATTAGACCAGATTCTTTCTTTTTTTGGGTTTTTCTTGAACAATCGATGTCGTTCGTCTTCCTCCTCTTGTGCTAGCAAGGCTGTCATTTTAGTCTTCTTATGGCACTCCATAGCTCGATTCAGCCCATCACATATCCAACAAGTCAAGGGTTTCTTTCTATTTGGTGGACCATTCTAAGGCAAAGGCCATCTAAAACTCGAGGAACTTGATTCCCATCTCTCGTTCGCTCCCTCACTCTTGTCGTTGCTCCATTTCTGGAATTTTTGTTCCTATTGTCATGACTAGTGGTTGCAGGCAATGATCTCTTTGACGAATGACCCTCGAGCGAGTAACCTGTTAATTGCTCCGTTGCAGCTTGTGCGGAGGGAAAATCTTTTACTCAGTACCTCTGTAACTTTGTTCTAGCCCAAGGCTTCAACCCTTCAATAAAATTGAAGAGCTTGTCATGTTCGGACATATCTCGAATATCCAACATCAATCTTGAGAACTTTTTCACATATTCTCTGACTGTACCCATATGTTTCAGCTCTCGCAATTGTCATCGAGCCGTGTAAGCCATATTTCTTGTATGAATTGGGATTTAACTCACGTTTTAGATCTTCCCAATTGTTGATGGCGCACCGCCCTTCCTGGATCTCCATGTCTTTGGCCTCTACCACAACTTTACATCTTCAGACAAGTACATCAAGGTTATTGAGACCTTGCCATCTTCCTCTTCTATTCGAGAAGCCTTGAAATATTGCTCCATGTCAAAGAGAAAGTTCTCGAGTACTTGTGCATCTCTAACATCATCATACGCTCTAGGCTTTGGAATTTTGGACCTCTTTTGCTCTATATTTAGATTATTTGTTGGCAAGTTTGAGATGGCAAATGCAGTGAGGTTCACCCTTACGCTCAACTCGGCCAACTTTTCTTTCAAGGATTTCACTGTATCCCGCAAATCATCATGTCCTTCTTCTCATGGAGCACTTGTGCTAGCGTCCGTAGCTTGGGTTTCTAAGGCACTTACCCTGGTCGTCAGGGTTTCGAGTACCTTGATAGTTTGCCTGAAGTTCTCGACATCTAAAGTTTTCTTCGTTAGTGTTGTGATGTAGCCATCAATATCTACTTGTTTTTTCTCGACAGCATCCAAGCGAATTTTTGTAGATGATTTCGTAGACATGTTAAGATTCAACCCCCAAACTTTGGGGTCGCTAAGTTGGGACCGTGCGGCACTTGTTAACGTTGAGTCTAACAAGTCAGCCTAAAATTGAGCCTGCAAGGACAAGCTCTTGGTTAGCCATTTGTATAATGTGAGCATTATTAGGCGACAGAGTTTATCATACAACGATAAGTACACATTCATATGGCATAAGTCAAGTAAGCATAAATTAGGCATATTGCATAAACATTCAAGCATCACATTTAGGACAAAGCAATGGGACATCAAAGAGAGTGCATTTCATTAGACAACCCAACTAAGGGCGAGGGAGTACACAACTTAAGTTCCTAGTATGCTGGTGGCCAATGCCCTTCTAAGGTGCCCGGTCACCCCTAAAGAGGTTTTAAAGATATTACACAAGTGGCACTAGAAAACACACATGATGTTTGAGTTGTCACCCCCCCAAAATAGAAAAATAAAATAAAATAAGGAAAATACAAAAGTGCACAGTAGCACCACAACACAAGCGGTCATGGGCAAGATATTGGCCCTGGACAAGCTTGAATTGTAAGTGCGTTACACCCGGCAAGGTACGACCCATTAAGATAAGGTCCATTAAATAAGTCGTTTCGTATCAAGTCCATCAATAAAATAGAAGGCCTAGCACGACCTACATGAGTCATGGGTCGTACCGGCCCATAAGGCCTCATGGGCCGTGCCTAGGCTTCAAATATTATTTTTACCGTTTAATTAATAATCTAGAATCTAAACCTAGTTGAATTAATTACACCATATTTTATATTATTTGTAACAATTACCTTTTTTATTTCATATAAATAAATTATATTTTATTTATCTTTAAAATATTATTTTAATTGAAAAATATTTCTATTAATTATCTATTATATTATTGGTAATGGTTTAGTTAGTTTTAAGTATTGACATTTAAGATTTAAAATCAACTGAAAAATGAGTTAATGAATTTTAAAAAATAAATCTGAAATTCGAAATATAAAATTTAAATTATAAATTATTATTTATGGGCCACTCGCGAGCCTATTTTCCTTTAGGGCTAAAGCACGATAATGTCGTGCCATACGATAACGGGACTTGTCGTTTCGGGCCCGTACGAACTTGTGTTGGGCCCACAGATCATTATCACACTCAAAGCTTGGCCTATGTCGTGTCTTACGATAACGTTTTAGATTCTTTTCTAACTCTAAAAATGTAGACCCTCTACAATCATTATCATACTCAAAGCTTGATCTCAATTATCCTAATACTTGCAAATTACAATCTCCATGAATTTGAAATTTATCCTTAATATCTCATAGATATCCCATGATAAATTTCATAACCATCTTATGATCTATAGCATATCAAAATAGCTCGTAATCATTACGATTAAATTGATATCTATAATCGTACATAATTTAGTATCAATTATGTCATCATCCCACGATGCATAAGAAACTGATTAGACATTCCAGTCAATTATTTTTTCGACAGAAGAAATATCCTCTACAAAAGACGAATACTATATATATAAAAGACACAATCCAACTGTCTAAAAGTTACACTATTTGTCACACAGATAGTGTAATCGTGTCTTTAATCAGATCACATCTGGTGTAATACTATTGAGAGTACCTCACATGTCTCTCAGTTTTATATCAAATATAAAACTAAGATAATACTCCCACTGTTATATTCACAGAGAAAGAAAAAGGCCATAGACAAACCATTTACCTAACTGACAATTCATTATTACCTTAGTAATGATTATGTTAATAAGATATAACACTGGAGAGATTATTGTATACTCTCATTGACCCTACTGACATGTGTATTCTCTATATTTGGATAGAATCAGACAATCTATTTAATGTCAAATTCAGAAAGCACATTTTCTGGAAAGCTCCTCCAAGTCTATAATAGGCTATATAAGCTAACATACCAAACTGTAGTTTGGCATATGTAGCAAAAATACGTAGTCTAGTATTAATATTGACCAACAGATCCTAATTACTTTATTAGTGTGACTAAAAAGATGTTTCGTCAGAATCTTTAGTAGATCATCGAGTATAACCTCTCACACTATCAAATTATAAATGTCAAACCTTTATTAGCTTACCCACTTGCAATGTGTAAACGTTTTATACAAGTACAAACAATTCATACAGGAAGTTTGATCAAGTTTGAAACTTTATCGAAATAAGCTTAGAACAATCTTATATCTATGGTCCAAAGTTTTTATTCTGAATCGATATCAAATATCGCTCCCACTATAAGTTATAAACCATACAAAACTATTTATATCAATTTAATTTTATTAAACTACGTACATCATATATAATAGTTTAATAAATATGTAGTTCTATACTATAGTTCTAAGTTATTTAAATTACTAAATAATTTCTTAATATTTATCCCTACATTAGTGACAGTACTAATTGTATAAAATATATAACAATTGTACTCTAAGGATAAAAAAACTATGCAAAATGTTATCACCATTGTGAACAAATAAGGAAACATTCCAAACGTAAACACAATTACTCTCTCTTATACAGAAAATGATAATATTTATGTTATAAGTCCCGATATCAAATATCACAACAGTTGTATTATGATATTTTAACAACAATATGGGAGATCAAATATTATATACTCACAACTATTGTGTCACAAGAACCCATACTCTCTATACATAGCTATATAAATCTTATTTCTATAGCTTTCTACTATGCCTCTAAACATCTACATCAGTTCTAAATGTAAGACAGACAGATTGTGTCAGACACACGGCCTCTAAAGGTCGTTAAAGCCAATAAATGTCAATGAGGGATAAACAAATACATATTGAGGATTTCTTTATGCCAGTCAAAGATCTCAAGATATAAACAATTTATGGAAATCCTTATAGTACAAGAAAAAGTTCCCTCTCTGATGGTTTATACTAATATAATTAATATCCTAGTCTAATTTATTCTAGAACTTACTCTAAAAAACTGCAACCATAACTAAAGTTAGAAACAACAAATATATCAAATATACATACATGTAATGGTTTAGAGTGTTAATTCTATATACACAATAGAAACAATGAGATATAAGCGAAAACCTTTTCCATAATATTACTATAAAACACTAACTAGGTTATGGATTTTAATGTAGTAGCGCCTCTCTGTTAAGATATATACCCTAAAGCATAATGTAATATGCAAACGGAATTTATTTTTAAGTAAATGATGTTGTTGTTCATTTATTAAAGTGTTGATTGTAAAGTCGCATATTATAAATTGTCATATATGCCCTTGAATACTAAATGCACTTTCAGACTTAGTATATAAGTGTTATATACAAGAGGATTTAAATTTGAAATTAGTAATCTTAAATAGTCCGCTGAGAGCAAACGAAGACGAGCACTTTATTTATGTTTTATCTGCAATTGTGGTCCATTCCATATTGTATGATGACTTTGATCCAGGTTTGTTCATATGGTGACAAGGGAATGGAAGCACCTTATATGATGTGATCATATATGACAAGACCGAGACATAATTGAATTTCTTTTAATATCCATTAAATAAATAAATTCATATATGTCTAATAGATGATCATATATAGGTTGATCTGAATCCTGCGTGTACTACGAACTCTTGCATAGAAGACTATGTCCTTTGATTTACAAATGTGAGGTTGGTTAAGAAATCCCGACTAATAGCTACGTACTTTGGGGACATGATTTGGTGTGTGGCTGATTACATTTTACATGGATGTGGAATCCACTCCTCTTGCTAGAAGTATATGAGTATCTTCCTTAAGGGTTGATTCAGTACTAAAACGGTTAAAGCTCTCAAGTCTTTCTAATATGAATAGAAAGATTAATATTTATAAGAATTATGAATAAATCGTTAATTAGAGAATCAATGAATGCATGATTGTTTTTAAATTTTCAACTATTTTTCTTTGATTTTTCCATACTTGCTAACAACAAACTTACGAGAGAAAAATTAAGTTAAATGGAAAAGTAACATGAACAATGTCATGATCTGTAAAGACCTAAAATTTGTCCTGATGGAGAAGCATCCTCCAAAGCAAGCTAGAAATGCTAGCCAAGTTGTAAGTGATACATACCAAAGGTGGGTCACGACCAATGAGATGATGATGCAGTCATTACAAGGCATGTTTGGGACCTCTTCAGAGAGGCAACATCATGAGGCATTGGTCTCAGTGATCATCGTGAAGATGAAGGAAGAAACATCCATCCGAGATCCATAATGAGGATGATGACCCACATCAATATGGTAAAAACCAATAGAAGTCGTATCATCAGCATAGCCATATGACCATGATCATGAAGACGCTTCCGAAGAGTTCCTTGCAGTTTAAGAGCAAATATGTTGTGAACAAGTTGACACTCACTCTTACATAACTGCTAAATGAGCTTACCTCTTAGGAGTTTATGCTGATGGATCCTCGTAAGCCTAGTACAGAGGAAAATATTGTCGAATCTTTCAAATCTAAAAAAAAAAACTCTGGGAAGGCTAAAGGTACAACTACTTGATACACGGAAAGATTTTACCGAATGTAACTTTACCATGAGAGTCAGAAAATGAGATGTTATTTTAGTAAAATTAGTGAGAGTTACCAATTTTTAATTTTCAAATAATAGTTATTTGAATTTAAACAAAGCATTATTTATTTTTGTTTTGTCGCATAAATTTGATTTCTGTTTCAAACTATTGCGTGATGGTTTTTTCATTTTATTTAATAATAGTTATTATTTCAAAATGGATTACCAATATGCACATAAAACTTGGAAAATAACTTGTATATGTTAAGATCGTTAAAACATAACTCACTGCTCAACACTGAGATGTTTAAGGTTGAAAAACCCAAAACTAAACGACAAAAGATTTCTCACAATGACACATACATGTAGCATCTTAGACTTGGGTATGTCAACTTTGACAGGATAAAGATATTAGTAAAAATTGGACCTTTAAGTCAGTTAAAGGATTGCACCTTACTAGTCTATGAGTCTTGTCTAGAAGGTAAGATGACCAATAGACCTTTTAGTTAAAAAGAGCTAAGAGCTAGTCAACCACTCGAACTAATACGTTCTGACGTCCACAGCCTAATGAATGTAAAAGTAAAAGGTGGTTATAAGTACTTCATCACATTTATTGAAGATTAGTCTAGATATGTATATGTTTACCTAATACAACATAAGTCAGATACCTTTGAAAAGTTCAAAGAGTATCGTGCTGAGGTTGAGAACTAAATAGGTGAAACCATCAAAACTCTACGATCAGATGGTGGACAAGAATACCTCGACAGTGAATTTAATGAATTCTTAGTTTAGTATAGGATGGTATCCCAACTCACAACATCTGAAACATTGCAGTAGAATGGTATTGTAGAAAGGAGAAATTTGACCATACTAGACATGATAAGATCTATGTTTTGTTACAGTTCATTACCTAGTTCATTTTGAGAATATTCATTACAATGTATATCATTAACGTAATTTTATCTAAGTATATTCCTAAGAGACCTTAGAGTTGTGAAGCGGTCGTAAAGCTAATTTAGAACATTTTATATATGGGTGTCCAACACATATGCTGAAGAATAAGACTACTAAGTTGGAACCACATTCACAAATGTGCCTATTTGTAGGTTATCCTAAGGAGACTAGGGTGGATTCCTCTACAGTCCAAAAGATAACAAAGTGTTTGTGTCGACAAACGCTATGTTGTTTGATGAGTCTAAATGAGAGAATTCAAACCTCACAATATAGTAATACTTGAGGAGTTACTTTTTGGTTTAACCAATAAATCATCAATAATAGTTGTTGATAATAACGTAAGACCTTCTATATCTGAGCATCAGATACAATTACATCAGGACGATCTACCACCTAGACATAGTATGAGGGTTGTATGACAACTTGATCACTATCTAGATATTGGAAAGGCACAAGTTGTCACCTCCAGTGATAATGTATGATCCATTGAGCTATCGTAGTGCAATAAATAATCTTAATAAAGAGGAATGACTCAAAGCCATGAGTCTCAAGATGAAGTTTATGTACCCCAACTCAGTCTGGGAACTTATAGATTAACCTGATGGGGTAAACCTATAGGCTGCAAGTGAATCTACAAGAGGAAGATAAGAGTAGATGGGAAGGTACAAACCTTCAAAGCAAAGCTAGTGGCTAATAGTTATACCCAGAAAGAGGGAGTCGACTATGATGAGACTTTCTTGCTGGTAGCTATGCTCAAATCTAATCACATTCTTCTATCCATTACCACATATTATGACTACGAGATATGGAAAATGGATACCAAGATAACATTCTTGAATGATAGTCTTGATGAGAGCATTTATATGGTACAATCAGAGGGATTCGTTGCCGAAGGTAAAGAATAAAAAATTTACAAACTACAAAGGTCAATTTATGGACTGAAGCAAACATCTCGATCTTGGAATATAAGATTTGATACAACGAACAAGTCTTATGACTTTGAGCATAACATCGATGAACCATGTGTATACAAGCGCATCATTGACGATAAGATGGCTTTTCTTGTATTATATGTTGATGACATTTTACTCATTGAGAATAATTAAAAAGTATTATCGGGCATAAAATCATGGCTAGCTAACCAATTCTAAATGAAATATTTGAGAAATGCGAGTTATGTATTTGGGATCCAGATTATTCATGATTATAAGAGACGACTGTCAGATATGTCTCACGTATCCTAATCGACAAGATTGTTGTGCGGTTCTAGATGTAAAATTCCAAGAAAGGTAATTTGCTTTGTTGACATGAAATTCACTTATTAAAGGAACAATTTCCTAAGGTACCTCAAGCAGTTGAGGAGATGAGACATATCACATATGTCTTTGCAGTTAGAAGTCTTATGTATGATATGCTATGCATGAGACCAGAAATCTGTTATGTAGTGAGAGTAGTCAGAATTTTTTTGTCTAACCCTATATTAGGTCAGTGAGTCACTGTAAGGCATATTCTCAAGTATCTTAAAAGAATGAAAAACTATATTTTTGTATAATCTAGAGAGGATATGATCTGTTGAGGATATACAAATGTTGATTTTTAGACGAACATGGATTCTAGAAATTCTACATCTGGATCAGTATTCACCCTAAGTGGTGGAGCCATAGCATGGAGGAGAATAAAGAAATCTTACATTGTTGACCTCCCCATTGAGGTTGAGTGTATAGCAGCTTATGGAGCAGCTAAGGAAGCAGTCTAACTCCATAAATTCTTAGGAGATCTAGAAGTTATTTCAGATATGGATAAACCACTAAAATTTTATTACGATAATAGTGGTGTAGTGGAAAATTCAAAACAACCAACATTGATGACCTCCACATTGAGGCTGAGTGTGTAGCATCTTGTGAGGCAGCTAATGGAGTAGTCTAGCTTTGGAAATTCTTGGGGTATCTGGAAGTTGTTCCATATATGGATAAACTACTCACACTTTATTGCGATAATAGTGATGCAGTGGCAAATTTCAAATAACCAAGAAGCCATACGAGAGGGAATCATATAGAGAGGAAATATCATCTCTTTAGAGATATATTGCAGATAAAGTCTGCAACGAATCTGGCTGATCCGTTTACAAAGACCTTGACCGCTAAAGTGTTGAAAGGTCACCTAAAGGTATTACGCGACATGTCCTATTTGCTCTAGTGTAAGTGTGAGATTGTTGGGATATATACCCTTTAGAATAATGTAATATGTAAACATAATTTATTTTTAAGTAATAAACAATACAATTATTCATTTATCAAAGTGTTGATTTTAAATTCGTACATTATAAATTGTCATGTATGCCATTGGATACTAAATATACTTTTAGACTTAGTGTATAAGTATTATGCATAAGAGGATTTAAGTCTGAAATTAATAATCCTAAATAGTTCGTAGAGAGCAAATGAAGATGGACACTTTTATGGTTTATCTACACCTGCGATCCATTCCATATTGTGTGACGAATTTGATCCGGATTCATTCATGCGGTGACATGGGAATGAAGGCACCTTATATGATACGATCATACAAGACTAGACCGAGACATAAATAGATTTCTTTTAATATCCGTTAAATAAAGAAATTTATATATGTCTAATAGATAATCATATATAGGTTTATCTGAATCCTAAGTGTACTACAAACTCCTGCATATCAGGCTATGTCATTTGATTTAGAAATATGAGGTTGGTGAAGAAATCTGGATCAATAGCTACGTATTTTGGGGACATGGTTTGGTGTGTGACTGATGACATTTTACATTGATATGGAGTCCACTCATTCTTGCGAGAAGTAGATGAGTATCTTTCTTAAGGGTTGATTCGATACTTGAACGATTAGAGTGCTCAAGTCTTTTTATTACGAATAGAAAGACTACTATTCATAGTAATTATGAATAAATCGTTCATTAGATGATTAATGGTACTTATAGTACAAAATAATTATAGGGGTATAACAGATATTATAACCCGACTCTAATTATGAGATACTCTTGTAGGGTCAAATTGTATGCAGTGAATATATCAATAGACGCCGACGATTTTCGAAATAAAATATATTTACAATAACGAGAGTGCAACTTTAGGTTTTTAGTGGAATAACCTAAAGTTGATAATTCGAAATATTTGATTAAAGAGTTTTAATCAATATTTCGACATTATTAGAGCTCGGAGCTATAGGTCAATTTGGTCTCCATGTTAGTGTGTTACACTATAGAAATACATGGAATAATTAGATAGTTCAATTATTAACTCACTTGAAAAATAATAAATAATTGTGAATTATTTAATGTCATAATTATTAATTAGATTAATCATTATATATTATCACACTTTGTAACTATGTGTTAAAATATTTAATATATAATTTTATATTAATGATTATTAGATAATCATTTAATATATTATTTAAATTAAGCACGACCTGACATGAGCGCGAAATGGGTTCAAGAATTTGATTTAATTCAAAATCAAATATGGTAATTTATGATATAAGTTACATTTTGAATTTTTAATTTCAAATTAGATGATATTTGATGTCATATTTAATTTTTGAAATTAATAATTTTATTGTGATAAAAAGGCCATTGGCCAAAAATTAGTATTTATATTAGGGTTATGGTTAAATTTGTATAAATATAAATTAACCAAAACCTATATATAAATACAAAATCTTTCTCTTGGAAACATGAACCTTACCCACTTTTTATCTTTTTAATGAGATTGAAAAGAAAGAAAATAAGAGAAAACATAAAGGAAAATTTTCCGATTTTTTTTTTCTTCAAGTGAGTTAATTCGAGCCCATTTTTCACTGATTTTTGATGATGAGTCATCAGACAAAAAATCGAATAGTAAATTGGTTTCATCCCATGATGTAGTCTCACGGCACATATCTCACAGCGTCATGTCATTAATCCAATTGCTGCATGCAAGTGTACTTTGAGAAAGCAAATATTTGAAGTCAACAACTATAATCAGCCCACGCTGCATACATGAGGGCCTAAGGAAGTTGAACGGTCACAAAATGCAAAGTGGCGTTCACCATGAACACCGAAGAAATTACAAGCAGCTCACGCATGCAAACCGTGCATGAATACCAGGAGCTGATTCAATCATCTTTATGAAAGAAGATTGGCGTGCATTCACTACAAGAAAAACATTGATTTTTTTTTTTATCACTATATTCAAAGAGTCATAAATCCATATGTCATAATTATTTTTTACTGTTGTTGACGACTGTGTTTCTTTCCATGAGCCATATGGAAATGTAACCACTCAAACAAACCTCTTTCAGAATTGAATTTGTTTAGTTAGTAGGGAATCAAAGTAAACTTAGCAAGCTGTCAAATAACTCACAGAGACAATGATTTTCGTGGTTCGGCGGAGAGTGGATTCAACCTACGTCCACCGGATAAAAGGGTATTATATTACTGCTCATGGTCAAGACCGACCCGAGCTACAAGTGAGGTGGTGTGCTTACAAAGAGTGTATAAAACCTCAGGTCTTACACTAGCTCGTTACAACTTACTCACCTGGTCAAGTAACCGACCGACTTTTCTCTCTCTATGACTAGTTTTTAAGCTCTTAACTCTTTTACAAGTTGTGAGATGCAGAAATTGCTAACCAAAATCCCCCTTGAATCTGAATCCTCATCCTCTTTATATATGCTTCCAAATTCACTATTTAACCGCCCATGATGTCAGCCCATATCACTTTGTCATCATTTCCATCGCAACTCTCCTCAACTACCCACAATTTGGCCAATCAGAATACTCATTTTTCACTGTCACTGCACCGGCCTATGACAGCTCTGCTCTGCCACTTCCCTGCTACTAGCCACCCTATGGCGGCTGGCAGAGGCTACTTCTAATGAGAACCATTACTTTTCTCACAATCATCATTAGCCTTCTAGAAGCTCATCCTTTCAACTAAGGCATACGTGTTGGGACAGATGTGGAACCCCTAGGGTCGGATCGGTGCCCCGCGTAGCGAAAGTGGGTTTAACCTGTGGATATCTAGCATTGGTGTATTTTTAAAATATTTTAATGAAATACCATATTCCATTACGAGTGTATAGGAAAAAATCAGGGTCTGAAAAAATAAAACGGGACAAAACCGAAAAAAACATGTGACGTTCGGGCGCGTAACCAGCTTGCGCAACCAGCATGCTACACATGCTGCTGGCAGCAGCATGCGTAGCAAGCTGATGGGCAGTTGCTTCGCATAGTTGTTGTGTGTTGTAGCTTTGATCATTTTTTTTTAATTCTAAAAACCTTAAAAACTTTTAAAAATCACCCAAAATAATTTTAATTTCAAAATCATCCACAACACATATTATACAACAAATATATATATGTATTTCTTTAAATCAAATTAAAATCAAAAATAGAAACCCACAATGAAATGACTCATGAACAATTCTCTAAGTCACCCAAATGTGGTCAAGTGATTCTAGAGTGATAGCTTTAGCTCCAAGGTATTCTCAAGAGTTCCATACTCTAATTTTATGTCTATGTCTAACATAAACATTTTGACCCTTACAAGCATATTGTGTTTATACTTTCAAAGCATCCTAACACAATTAATTAGCCTAATTTCAACATGAAGCTATGTTATTAAGTATCTAATACATAATACATCACTATATGTCTCACTAATGAAAACTCACTAGTGAAAAATATAGTTTTTGGAGAAGAATAAACTTACCTAGCAAGGTTGATTCAAAGATCATATCTACTTCTCCTTGTTGAAATTTTGCTGAGAAATTCCAAAGTCGGCAAGCTTGATTCCAAGATCCAAAATGCTAGAAAGCTTCACTCCAAAATCCAATCTTGATTTCACCTAGTTGAAATATTGTAGAGAACTTCCAAAGCTTCTCTAAACACTTTTCTAACTTAGGCTAATTTCTCTAATTCTTGCTTGTTTTTAACTTTCTCAAGCTTTATTAAAACATTTGCTCAAGCTTACTATTTATAGCAAACCTTTGGCAGTTTTTAATTAATAAAAGTTCTAATCAACTTTTATATGAGCTTAATCTAATTTGCCCAAATATGTATAATTAGGTGTGACAAATCACCTTTGTCTACCACTTTGATTTAATCCAATTAAATCAAGATAAAGTTTATTAAATGGATTAGTTACATGTCTACCACTTTAATTTAATTTAATTAAATTAAGCCAAATGCATAATTATATATTTATAACAACAAAATATCCTCAAATGGTAGAGATATTTATGAAATTATAATAAAACCCTTGTGTAAATTTTGGATTTATCCAATTAATCCAATTGGGTCAAAGTAAATAATCAATGTTATCCAATAACACTTAATTATCTTAGTTGACAATTATAATATCAAATATTATTTATTATAAAAAATAATCGGCTACCTAAGTGCTCAACGAGTACACTTTATATTGTGAGACTCTCTAAGTCTAGACACGTTCGTCATAGAAGCCTAGCATTTATGTATGCAATTCGGCCACCTCTGAATTCACGAAGAACATGAACGAACTTTCTGAACTATACAAGTCGAGGTTATCACATATGTTTATCAATCCTTCCGTCGTAGGCTATCCGAGTTGTGCTTAAGAAACATAGAATACACTGTCAAGTTTTCGAGGCGCACATCTCATGTCGACATGTCCACGATTATTTACAACTAATTAGAAACCATTCATGATATATGCGATCCACCCTATGTGATCGACTTTGGCCAAAGTTTTAAGAGTCGTGACTTACTTACATGGATACCTAAACCCCTTATGGTACATATATGGCCCGACAGATCATATCTCGATACGCATTTGATTAACGAGTGTATCGGTCCAAACCCAACGAACATCTAGAGGCCATACCATGAAAGGTTACTGACATACATGAAATCTAAGTGTGGAGGATCTCACACAAAATCAATGTTACCATATAGTCAAAGGATCATATATGCTACTCGACTTGAGGAGATTCCTATTGACGGTGGTGTGTACTTTCAACTATTAGGAATCACATGTGAGTCATTCAGTATTCTGTCCAACGAATACTCACATGTCTATACGAGCTTCCAAAGCTCATGGTACATCGGGTTAAACCTTTGGAATTCCAATTCAAATATACGACATGTGATAGTCTTCTAGGTTATAGGAATTCAACCGTATTTCATAACCAACGATTAGGAATATTTACTTTAAGAATAGTTTATAATAGTAATATTATCCCAATGTCGGACCACCCACTGTCGAGTATTACTATATGGCTATTCTAAAGTTGATGTCATTATTAGCATATTTATATATCAATCTAATAACATTACCATTAATAAGGTTTGAAATGAAAATGTAGCTATTTTTAATAAATAATAAAATAAAATATATAATATATTTATTCGGATTGGTGCTCCAAACACCAACTCCAGCAAACTCCCACTTGCTTAGTGTCAATCCGGATAATACCGTAGTTTCATCTCCTCCACATATTTATTGAACAACTTGGGAAAAAGGCGTTTGTAAGCAGGTCTGCTATATTGTCTATTCCTTAAAACTTCAAGACCACTATATCTTTTCATTCAATGATCTCTCTAATCAAGCGATATTTTCTTTCCATGTTTTTTGACTTAGAATGCGCCCTTGACTCCTTAGTCTGTACAATGGCTCCGCTATTATCACTGTACAGTGGGATTTAATCTGTAATACTAGGCACAATGCCAAGTTCTGTTGTGAAATTTCTAATCCAAACTTCTTCTTTAGCTGCTTCTGAAGCCGCTATAAATTCCGCCTCAATGGTGGAATCAGCTGTCGAGCCTTGCTTTGAATATCGCCAACTAATCGCACTGCCATTAAGGGTAAATATATATCAGGATGTAGACTTTATATCATCAGATATCCCTGGATGTCGGAGTCTGTATAATCCTTAACTTGTAAATCATCTTCTCCATATATGGAAAACTTATCCTTAGTACCCTTTAGATATTTCAAGATATATTTCACGGCTATCCAATGATCATTACATGGATCAGATTGATATCGGCTTGTCACACTGACACTGAAAACTGATGTCAGGTCTTGTACATAACATAGCATACATAATGCTTCCAATACAAGAAGCATATGGCAAGTTAGATATTCTAACTCTCTTCTCATCATTCTGAAGTGTCATTTTCTTCGGAAAATGTATGTCGTATCAGAAAGGTACATTTACTGCATTGTAATTCGTAAAATCATACATTTCTAACATTTATCTATGTACGTCGATTGTGAGAACCATATAAGCTTCCTAACTCTATCTCGGTAGAGCCTTATACCCAGTATATTGGAAGTATCACCCATGTCTTTCATGGAGAAGTTCTTGCAAAGGTAGGCTTTCACATTTTGCATTAATCATATAGGTTTCCCTATGATAAGGATGCTGTCTACATATAAAACAAGAAATACTATCATGCTCCCCCTAACTTTCTTATAAACACACGGTTCTTTCTCCTTCTTGATGAATCCATATAATATAGGCATCTCATCAAAATGATGATTCCAGCTTTGGGATGCTTGTTTAAGTCCATAAATACACTTTTAGATCTTACAAACCAAGTTTGAAGTCTCACTAGATACGAAACCCTCTGGTTGTTCCATATAGATATCATCCTCAAATAATCCATTTAGGAAAGTAGTTTTCACATCCATCTGCCATATCTCATAGTCGTGATATGCAGTAATGGCTAAAAGAAACACACGGTTCTTCCTCCTTCTTGATGAATCCATATAATCTAATTATCTCATCAAAATGACGATTCTAGCTTCGGGATGCTTGTTTAACTCCATAAATACACTTTTAGAGCTTACAAACCAAGTTTGAAGTCTCACTAGATATGAAACCCTATGGTTGTTCCATATAGATATCCTCTTCAAAGAATCCATTTAGGAAAGCAGTTTTCACATCCATCTGTCATATCTCATAGTCGTGATATGCAGTAATGGCTAAAAGAATCCTAATGGATTTTAGCATGGCTACTGGTGAAAAAGTTTCCTCATAATCAATCTCAGGACGTTGAGTGTAAATTTTCGCTACCAGTCGGGCCTTAAAGGTTTCCATCTTTCCATCGAGCCCTCACTTTATTTTGTAAACCCATTTACAACCAATAGGTTTAACTCTTTCAAGAAGTTCAACTAAGTCCCAGACTTGATTGTCATGCATAGAATCCATTTCAGATTTCATGACTTCTTGCCATTTTCCTGAATCGATAGCCAATATCGTCTGTTTATATGTAGTCAGATCTGTTTCATCCAAGAGGAGAACATCAAGACTCATATCAGACGTTAAAATATTATCTCAGTAGACTTTGATATTCTATTCGACTTACGTAGAACCTGTATTGTAGATCTTTCACTTAGTTGGATCTCTGGTTCCATCTTAGGTGCCTTAATATTGGGATTAAACTCATTGAGTTCAATCTTTCTACAATTCACACTTTCTCTCAAAATTCATTTTCAAGAAAAGTGGAAAAACGAATAACAAATACATTTCGTTGCTCAGAATCGTAGAATTGATATCCCAAAGAATTTTCATGATATCCAACGAACCTATATTTATACCCCCTGGGTGCTAGTTTATCCCGGTGCGTAACTTCAACGTATGCAAGACAACCCCAAATCTTTAAATATCTAAGACTTGGATTTCTACTAAACAATATCTGATACGAGGTCGTAGATTCGATGGAACCATATTAAGTATGTAGGCAGTAATAAATAAATCATAACCCCAAAGGTAATATGGAAGATCTGTATAGCTCATCATGGAACGTACCATATCCAATAAAGTATGATTTCTTCGTTCAGACACACCATTGTGTTGAGAAATTCCTAATGGGCTATATTAGGCGAGAATCTCATTATCCCTTATATAACTTCTGAATTTGTCACTCATGTATTCACCGCATCAATCTGATCGAAGGCACTTAATAAATTTACCAATTTATTTTCTACTTCGTTTCAGAATATTTTGAACTTGTCAAATATTTTCGATTTATATCTCATCAAATAGACATATCCATATCTTGACTTATCATCGTGTGGGTTTACTTGGCTTGTTCTAGACAGGTTCTCAAATTGATGAGATCTTGCTTGGAACACCTAGAGTGCTAAGGGGGCGCCACAAAGGTTTAACAAGCCTTTGATAAGCCAAAGTCAATGAGAACAAGTTGAGGGTTACTCAAGTACCAAGAAAATACTGGATTTTTATTAAAAGATGGGTTTTTTCATTACAATGAATAATGTCCCTTTAAATAGTTGGCTAATCCTAATTCTACCCAAAACATAATAAATTCCCAGTAAAATAAATCCAATAACATATAAAATCCTTTAAATTTTCGTGCATGGCTTTCTAATTAATTAAAGTTCAACCCAGCACTTAAACACCATATAACCTTAAAAATATAAAACATAAAAACTATAGGGATATATTTCTTCCACATTTTGACCAAGAAGGATTCCAAGTTGGACTTTGACGTAAACTAAAAAGTTGTAGATCCATGAGTCCTCTTTCTACTGCAATTTGAATCACCAAAATCGAACATTGGATGAGAAATATATGTCCAAATTATGAAGACTGCATAAATCTCTTCATTGGTAATCCACCATTCGGAAATTAAGCCCAAATTTAATCAAGGCAGCCCATGCACGTCCAAGACCCATTCCATTCTTGCCTTAGACATAATAAAGTCTTCATATAAAGTCTCATGCATGGACCAAACTCCAGAACCCAAGGAATCTTCCAAATCCACCAAAATGGCACAAATACACAATCTGACCAAGCCATGCAATCAGCCACAACTTCAAGTTAACTTGGCCCAACAAACATAGCTCATTCTAGATCATATCATTCTCACTCTCCTGAAAAGGATTCTCCCTCGAATTTTGAACCCAGATCATAGATAAAAATGACAGGATCAATGTGACGACAATCCTGGAATAAAATAAAATCACATGGAAAAGAATGGTTAAGGTGAGCGAAAGTTAATAAAGCCAATGAATGACTTTTTTTTCAACATTTTTACCTTCTCAATCTCTCCATTGCTACTCTCATTCTTAACTCCACTTGCAACCCCAAAGAGATTCCCACATGGTTTCATATTTGAAACCTCATTTAAAAGAAACTCAACATGCTCATGTCGCTTCCATAAATAATCAACACACTCATCCACGATTCGATCACACTCTACATATTCGGCCACATGCATGTTTTGCACCTCATAACTCATAGCCTCACAACCAAAATCAGATTGCTCCATATAGTATTCACCCTTACCAGTAACTTCAAGCACCTCATTGGCATCATGAATAACCAAATCAGCATCACTAATGTTATTGCTCACATCAATATCATCATTATCATCAACATCATCAACCACCTCACTCTTATTCAAAGAAACATCAACATGTTTCATTCAGTAGCATAGTAGTAGCAGTAGACTACTTTTCAAAATGGGTGGAATCCGAGTCGTTTCGCAACGTCACAGCAAAGCAGATGGCGAAGTTCATAGCCCGGAACATCATTTGTCGATATGGAATGCCGCATCATGTAGTAATAGACAATGGAGTCCAGTTTCAAGGAGAAATAAAGGCAATGCTACAGAAGTACGGGATAGGACACCACAAGTCGTCACCTTTCCGACCACAAGCAAATGGAGCAGTCGAAGCAGCCATAAGACAATAAAGAAAATGTTGTCCAAAATGACGGAGAGCTACAAAGATTGGGCCGACAAGCTACGGTATGCCCTATGGGGGTACAGAACTTCTTTGAGAACGGCGACGAGAGCCACACCTTACTCTTTGGTTTACGGAATGGAAGCAGTATTACCAGTGGAAGTTGAGATACAGTCTATGCGGGTATTAGCAGAAACAGCGTTGCCTGAACAAGAATAGGCCTCGCATAGATTTGAACAGTTAGCACTACTGGATGAGAAGAAGATAAAGTCCTTGATCACATGTAGATATACCATAAGAGGTTGGCTCAAGCGTTCAACAAAAGGTGCGTCCTACTAAGATTAGAAAGGGTGATATGGTACTTAAGCAGTCGAAGCCGTCGACGACGGATCCGAGAGGAAAGTTCAGACCCAATTGGAAAGGACCCTACATAGTCCAGAAAGTGATGGGAAATTGGGCACTGAGACTGTCAGATTTAGAAGGGAATGAGTTCACCGAGCCGATCAACGTGGATAGATTGAAGCAATATTTCGCCTGAGGGAAAGAAGATCGAGCAGTCACTGGCAAAATACCTAACCCAACGGAATAGGAAATTCATTCATGCATGCATGCATACACGTAACATATTTGCATTCTTTTTGTTTTGTTTTATTTTGCATTCACAAGTTTCAAAGAAGAAAAAAAAATGGCAAATGGAAGCCAACCAGAAGCAGCAACAGTACAGTGTCAGCAGTTTTTAGGAATGAATCACAAGGTTGAGGCCCACATCAGTATTAGTTTCGGGGATGAGTCACAGGGTTGAGGCCTACGTTAATATCAGTTTTGGGGACGAGTCCCAAGGTTGAGGCCCACATCGGTATTGGTTTCGGGGATGAGTCTCAGGGTTGAGGCCCACGTCAGTATCAGTTTTCAAGAATGAACCCCAGGGGGTGAAGCCTGCAGTTGAAAGGAAGAATTCCAATGGAGTGATTGAAAAAAAAAAGACAGAGAAGTCCTCGTTAGTGAAGCATATGTCCGGTGATGAAATTATTTGCTGTAGGGTGAAACCTCAGAAACGATAAGTTCGAGATGTGCTCACATCTGGTATTCTGAGTGGATTGATCTCAGCTAGACTCACGAGCACTTGATTACGGTATTTTAGCAGTAGAAGCCTGAGTGGTCGGCGAGATGACTAGTTGAAGAGATGGCGGATCAGCGAATGACCGTTTGCCTAGATGTCCATCCTGGTTTACTTATGCTACGATATATGATATGGTTGGAAACAAAGAAAAAGTCTTTGAAAAGAAAAGGAAAAAATGGACCACCTATAATCGATAAGCGTGAAGCTACCCATGGGCGAGTATTAGGACCACCATGAGGAGAAATGCTACCTTAAAGGGTAGGTGTGTCGAAAAAAAGAGAAAGAAAGAAAAGAGGAAAATAAAAAAAAGGGAGAAAAGAGAAAAAGAAGTTCAAAATGAAAAGAAAGAAAAGAATGAGAAAACCATATCATGTTGAGTATAAGGAAGTAATCACAGAGTATGATCAAGACATCTCGGTTGGTTAGACCCACTGATCCAATTCTCCAAGACAAAATCATCGAGTTGGCTTACTTAAGGATTAAGTTGCGAAAGAGCCTTGACACACACACACTAGGAGTCTAGTTCAGATCATTCATGCAGACGATCGGATTTAAGTGTATTAAGTACTTTGAATGTTCTCTGGTTTCGACACGAAGCATCCGTTGAGGACGAAAATGTGTTTAGCTATCAGGATTATCTCGTGAGAGGCAATACAGCATGTTGATATGCAACATCAGCGTCAGTATAAGTTTGGGGGTGAGGCCCACATCAGTATCGGTTTGGAGGCGAGGCTCACATCAGCATCAGTTTACGGGCGAGGCCCACATCAGTATCGGTTTAGGGACGAGGCCCACATCAGCATCCGTTTGCGAGCGAGGCCCACATCAATATCGGTTTAGTGGCGAGGCCCATATCAGTATCGGTTTAAGGGCGAGGCCCACATCAATATCATTTTACGGGCGAGGCCCACATCAGTATCAGTTTAAGGGCTAGGCCCACATCAGTATCGATTTAGGGGCTAGACCCACATCAATATCATCTTGGGGGTGAGGCCCACATCAACATCAGTTTGGGGGCGAGGCCCACATCAGTATCAGTTTGGGGGCGAGGCCCACATCAGTATCAGTTTGGGGGCGAGGCCCACATCAGTATCAGTTTAAGGGCGAGGCCCACATCAGTATCGGGTTGAGGGTGAGGCCCACATCAGTATCGGTTTGGGGGCGAGGCCAACATCAGTATCATCTTGGGGGCGAGGCCCACATCAGCATCAGTTTGGGGGCGAGGCCCACATCAGTATCAATTTGGGGGCGAGGCCCACATCAGTATCAGTTTAAAGGCAAGGCCCACATCAGTATCGGTTTGGGGGTGAGGCCCACATCAGTATCGATTTGGGGGTGAGGCCCACATCAGTATCAGCTTGGGGGCGAGGCCCACATCAATATCAGTTTAGGGGCGAGGCCCACATCAACAGTTTTTGCGATGAGTCCCAGGGTCGAAGACCCACTACATCATTAGTTTTGGGATGTGTCCCAAGGTCGAGGGCCCACATTATCAGTTGCAATTCCGGGATGCGTCCCGGGGTTGAGGACCCACGACATCGTCAATTGTAGTTCTGGGATGCGTCCCAAGGTCGAGGGCCCACATTGTCAGCGGTATTGGGATGCGTCCCCAGGGTCGAGGCCCCCGTTGTCAGTTGCAGTTCCGGGATGCGTCCTAGGGTCAAGGTGTTGGAATTCTCTAAGCATCCCAAGATCATTTCAAGCAATGAAAATACAAAGTGAATACATTTAAAGAAGTTGCGGAATACTTACATCGACTTTTTGAGCGATGCGGTGATGAATAAAACTTCATTTTCTGCTTCTCCAAGGCTCGGCAGTGGCATGATCCATGAAGCTCCAAGCTTTGTTTGGTCATTCCTAGCTCACGAAGTGAGTTCCCTATCACCTTAGTATGTCCCTTTGAATGCTAGCTCTAGTGTATTTTGCAAAAAAATACTCACTTTTCATCTCCTAGTTGCTCACGGTGAAAACCAGAAAAGAGAAGGCAGTGAACTGCCCCTTGGACGTGAGATGAAGAGAAGAAAGAGAAGAGAGAGAGTTGTGGTTGGTTGGAGGAAAAGTGTATCTAATACACATTTAATTAATTTTCAAAAATCAATTAAATGATTTGACAATTTTCTTTCCAAAAGTCAAATGGCAATTAATTGCTTCCAACAACCCACATCAACTATTCACATCACTCAATCAATCAATGTGACAAGTTGTCACATCACTCAAAGTGACATGTGATTTGACGCTTGATGTGACTAATGATTTGACGCTTGATGTGACTTGCGTGCCGCACTCGAATTCGAAATGTGAATGCGCTCGCAAACAATCCCGGGCTCGGGTTCGCTAATTCCAAATTAACGAATTTTCCGTTGGGACGTAATTAAATGATTATGCCTAGCGAAATCACTATTCACGTCGCTAACGAATTAATTCTAAATTAACTCGTTCGCCCGAATTAAAATCCAATTTCAATTCTGAGTCGAAATCCAATTTCGTTAAATATATCGAATATATTAATTTATCGATTAATTCCAAAATAATCATTTTCTCTCTTTATATGATATTTTATCCAGATAAAATATCTCCGTAATTAATCCCAGATTAATTTTCTCTCTCATCTAATTAATCCCAGATTAATTAAAGTGCGAGCAATACATCATCAGTGAATCTTCGGGAAGCGACCCATGAGATCCCCGGATATGTTGGCAGTAAATGCGGTCGTCGGACTATCCAAACACGTAAGTACCTCGTACTACGTTTGTACCGATTTACAAGACAAGGTTGGCTTCTAGCAAAGCGCCATGCCTACCCAATTCTCCAGAAACATGCTTAAAGAATAAGCGATCTATATTAGTCGTAGTATACGTAATATTGTGTATCTCGATCCAGTATCGATGTCACGTGCTAGGCCTAGGGCTGGAATTGTGTCTGCCCCGTACGAAGCACATGTCGGATGTCTGGTAACTAGTCTCTATAATCGGATAAACATGACCTTGTCATTTTATCCCGATGACTGCAGTACATAAGAGTACTAGTACCGTATCCTACGTGACCATCATCTCCATATGACTGAAGTGATACTTTCGTCTTGACATCACATGCAACACAATACGATTCTCAATATACCCAGCAGAGGCGTACACAGAACCTGTTAAAGCCCTGGACGACCAAAACCAAAGTATATTGATTGTCGCAAGTATTAGCGGTGCAAGTCTGAGGTTAAGACCAAATACACCTACCCTGATTTCGGACTTCCATAGACACATAGTCATACTACACATAGTCATACTATCCAGAGCGAAGCTGTTTCCCGTACCATCGGTAAAACACAACCTCCTATTACACTTGCATGAGTATTTTATACCCAAATATATGAGAACTATGTCGTTGTGCCCTCACAACGCGCACAAGTGTAATACTAGTCTTTTACGCATTATTGACGTCCAATCTCGATAATATCTGACTACGGATATTTAATGATTTATCCTTCGTGGACTAATACTGTCTCATATCATCTCAATCCAGGAACAAATCATAAGGACCTCCTATCATTTATACATCTTGGTGATCTAATCACAAATGATAAGAGAGCAATCTCCTTGGTCACATAGTTAATTTGTACAACAACACCATGATCTGTACAAATAGTGACGCTATGGGTCATAATTGTCCAACAATCTCCCACTTGGCCTATAGCCAGTCACTCGAGTGTTTGACACCCGAACTATGTACGGTTCGCTCAAACTGCTGAGGAAAGGCTTTCGTCAGCGGTTTTGCATGATTATCATCTGATGCGGTTTATACGATCATTACATCGCTACGATGTATGATCTGAATGAATCAGATGAATATCAAAGTATATATATGTATCGTTGATGAGACCATTAATTCTTTTGCATGCGCTGTAGCCTAGCTCAACTGCTAACAGAACTATATCTAATCTAATTAGATTATTATCGACCCAAATGGCTTCTATTGCTGCCTCAGCTGCAGCAATAAACTGCATTTGTTGTTTATTCGGTAACAGTATCTTGCTTGGAAGATTTCCAGCTCACTGTTCCGTTATTCAAACTGTATAGTACCGTTTGCGACTTATAGTCGTTTTATCGATTTATGAAACTTGCCGTAGTGAACCCAGTCACTTCAAGTTCTCCAACTTCATAGTTTAAGACACCATCCTTAGTTCTCTAAGATACTAATGGATGTTCTTAACATCAATCCAGTGACTATCACATGGATTGGCCTGATTGTGAATCCATATGCTCAAAGCGTATGAGACACCAGGTCGCGTACATTTATTCAATGTACGATTTCTTGGAGAGTTTTATTGAAAGCCAAGCTTTCACCGATTGTATTTATGGGAATATCATTTCCAAGAAATGACATGTCATCATTAATTATAGGACAGCCACTGTCAGTGCGCTCCCACTAACCTCTTATATACACAAGAATCTTTTCATTTTGAATTAAATCATTAACTATTATGATTACATCAAAACGATAATTCCAAGAACCTAATGCTTGCTTCAATCCAAACATGGATCCATTAACCTGCAAACCTTGTTTGCTAGTTTTTGTACGATAAAACCGACAGGATGTTTTAAACATCCTCCAAAAGGTTTCCTTTTCAGGAAAGCGATTTTCCCGTTAAGTTGACATATTTCATAAATGAAACATGCAGCATGAGCAAGTATTATCCAAATGGATTCACCGTGGCAACAGATAAAAGGTTTCGTCATAATCGACACAATGTTGATAACGATAACTTTCCGCAACAAGCCTAGCGTTATACGTTGGTAGTTTTCCATCCATGTATGTCTTCCTTGAAGACTTATATAGTACCATTAGGCACAATGCCTTGCGGTACTACAACTAGTGTCCAAACATAGTTGATATACATGGAATCCATTTTGGACTCATGGCACTTTGCCATAATAGGGAGTCAATACCTTGTATCACTTCCTCATACGTAGTCAGTTCGTATTCCTCAATAAGATTGACATCTTTATGAGGTGAGATCAGAAACCCATACCCCCGGTTGTTTTCTGACTCTCTCCGACTTACGTGGTTCTTGTGTATTCGAAGATTACTGGTATAGTTTCATCCTAGATGAATTATTTGTGTTCCATTAAGATTCGGTGCCTGGAATAGTATCACTCTGATTTTCATCGAGTCTTACTATCCTCCCACTTACCACTGCATATAGGTATTCCTCTTAGGAAAACCGCATGGTGAGCAACAATTAAAATTGTTCTCTTGTGAGTTGTATAAGTACTATACTTTGGTTTCCCTAGGATAACCTACAATTGGCACTTATCCAATTTGGGTTTTAGTTTGGTATCATCCAAACATATGCCTAGCATTCCCAAATTATCAGGAATGAGAAACTTGGTTTCTTTCCTGTTCATATCTAATATGAAGTCTGTCAAACAGATTTTTATGGAACCTTATTCAAAATAAGTTCTGCACTGTTTATGTGTATCCGTTGAAGGAAATGGTAGCTCAGAGTGACTCATGATTAACCTTATCATGTCCAACAAAATTCGGTTACTCGGTTCGGACACACCGTCAAATTGACGTGTTCTGGGAGGAGTTCTCATTTGAAAGAATACTATACTCTTTCAAGTATATGAGAAACTTATTGCTTAAGTATTTTCATTATGGTCTAACCGTGACGATTAATATTTTAGCCGATCTGTATGTCTATTTCGTGTCGAAACTTTAAAAGTTTCAGATTTTTGTTTCAAAAGAAACACATAACCATAACGTGATGCCACATCCGTAAAGGTCATGAAATATTCATATCCACTTCTAGCCTAGCTAGATATGGGCCCACTAGCTTCACTATGAATTAGGGCTAACAGATCGGTGGCATTTGCACTTTTACCAAGTAAATAGTGTTTTAGGCACTTTACCCAATAAACTAGATTCATAGATTTTATTTGAATGGAATCAAATATGTCCTAGTACCCACTCTTCGAAAGTGTGGATATACGATTCTTGTTTAATTGTGTCCCAGACAACAATGCCACAATTAAGTTTCATCTGATCAAATCAGTTTGAGCTGTTTGTTTGTCATGTTATACGTTTGAGATTTATTTATATTCAAAATATAAATTCTGTTATTCACATCTAATGTGTTTATCTCAATATCATCTTTATATAATAAAACACTTTAGTGTTCTAGAATATATAGGTTCACCCGCAACGGGTTAAACACTGATATGGAGATAATGTCTCTAGTCAAACTAGTTACATTATAACAGTTTACTAATTTAGGTATATACCCAAAAGGGTAGTTCCTAAAATTAGGTACCTACGATTAAAACAGTGACTTTCGTCCCGTTTCCGATTCGCAGATAAATCTCAATGGAAGTCAGTATCCTGCTCAAAGCAGATTCTGAACACCAGTACATATTTATGCATCACATTAAGTATTTAAAATCCAATTTTAATACTAGTTGTGAACATATTTATGACAAACATATTTGAAGTCAGAGCCTTGCCCGTCTTCTATTCCTTCATGTCTGCGTTGTCCAAACGGCAATCACGCTTCCACGATTCCGTTTGCCACAGTTTAGGCAGACATTTTGGGATATGTCATTTGTCTTCCCAGAAGATTATAACTATTTTTCCTTTGCCCTTTTCCACATTCCAGAAACCTTTGGCCAAGCCTTGGCCTTTTGGAATGTCGAAGTAAGGTGCGCCTTGCGCTACTTGCCTTATTGCAAACTTTGGCTTTATCTCATTGAAAATAGCCATTAACTCTCCAAGAGTTTAATTATTGCAATTAATACTTCTAAGATCTAAGGATAGATCTATGAAGATCCTTCAATTTCATTATCATACTTTAAGGATCTAATCCTTAGTTCTGATTAAGAAATTAATGAGTCTATTTGACAAGCTTAATGGATTAAGCACTAAAGTTATCATCAAATAAATATTCCAAAGATTATGCTCTACTATTTGCTTAACTCTGGGCTTAGGCCTAATATGTTATTTTATCAAATAAAGTAACTTATTAGATTTCCAACACTATCATGAATTATTCCAATTTTAAAATTAAACCATTTAAATACATTTTCCCTAGGATTATGTTTTAAATGTCAATCTTTCAATTTTATCTTGATTCTAATAGTCCAATTATTTAATCAATGATTTCGGTACTATTTATTATAATGATTACTATAGTCCAACTATTTAATCAATTATAATTGAATTGTTTGAATACAGTCCAACTGTTAATTTAAAACAACATTTTAAATATTAGTCCAACTAACATTTAATTTATTTGACGAATGTTATTTGATTTGAGCGTGTATGTCAAGTAATTAAACGAATATTGCAAATTTAATTCTTGCCTCCCACTATTTTTCGGCGAGCCTCTAACCCTCTGTCGAGTACTCAGGAAACCGTGTTTCCTAGTGGGCTAGGATCCCATTAAATATCACACAATCTTGACTTTGGCCAACAAATTGTATGATAATTAACTAGGTAGATCTCTAAGATCAATTGCATCCAATCCAATTCCTAGATCCAGTAGGGGACATCCAAGTCCGAAACATATATCTCATATATGCCAATATATCCAATATATTACCTAACCTTTTTCCTCTGAATCAACTAAGCCTTGGCTTTGGCACAACAAACTTAGTGATCCCAGTTAAGCGTGACCCATTGACCATGGAAAGCTTCGTAATCAATGTCGATGGACAAGAAGTGGTCTTGACTTTGGCCAACAAACCATAACTTGGACAAGACACTGATATGGAACAAAGCTATCGTGATTCAAACACATCCTCGACGGACAAAGGCCTTGACTTTGGCCAACAAACCAATGCCAGTCTTAGATCTTGAGTAAGAATCACTCATTGGAAGGAAAAACGCTTAATATTTTGTGAGGGTTTTTTCGCGTGCAAATTGGCAACCAATTTATTATCTTTGTTAAGGTCTCATCATCATACACCCTTAAACATGCATTCTAAATACATAAAAAGGCGCATATAAATAAATAATAATGATATGCGGATGGATACTTAACACTTTGATCCTAGATCAAATCTCTCCATTTCCTCTCTCCCGCTAGCAAAAGTATTTACTTCTACCCGTTACACTACACTTCTAAAGAAACCTCATTTACATTGAGGGTAATAGGTGAGAAGAGAATACAAAGAGTAAGGAGGTAATAAGGCTGGACACGCAGGTCCAATTAATAAATTCCAAATTATTACAACAATTTCTAAAATTACCCCACCACCCATCTAATATCCATCTGATATACATTATTCATGTATTGCACCATGTATTCACACAAGCATGTTATCAATCAATCTAATCAAATTAATTAATCTGATAATTAATGACATCCAATGTTCAAACAACGATTTGATTTTGTGCGAGTCAAATTCGTTTTGCGAATAAGTACTCAAAGTACGAATTCTTGAATAAATTAACTACAAAACATTAAATCCAATTTAATATGTATTTAATACTAATCCACGATTTAATTCCAAATTAAATACTACACTTTATTAACGAACATTTACAACTTAAATTCCAAATTAATCGTTACGGGTCTCAAAGCCCGATTAACGTCCAACGTCAATTTAATTAAAGTCCAATGGGCTTTTAATTAATTTCTTTAAGGCGTGGACTTTTGGTCAACACGGGTCAAACCCAATAACCAAAGCCCAATCAAGGAATTACCACCCCATAAGCCTAGAAATCAATTTAGGCCCATTAGGCCCAATTAAATTTATTAAGGTCCATTAGTCGCATTTGGGCTTTATGGAAACGGTTTTGGGCCTAATTTGATCCAACCAATTTAGCCTAAACCTAACTTGGTACAACCAAGTCCAATGAAGTCCATTTACAACAATACAAGCCCAAATCCAATTTAAGCCCAATTAACTAAATTACAAAAATCCAATTTTACAATTTAATTAATCTAAAGTGTATAACATAATTATTACCCAATAAATATTTCCAAAACACCAATTAGCCTAATTAATCATGCTCATCAACAAAAAACATGTCCAACACATTTTATCAAAATCAAACCCAATTACATGCTCTTATAGTCTCGGCAATATAGGGGATTTTGTGTCCGATTCGAATTCAATCCAATTAAATTCAATTCAACATTAAATCAACATTCCCAATTGATTTCCAACACATCCAATGATCAAAAAATCAAAATTCCAAGACCTTAGGGTTCATGTCAATTCGGCCAAGCCTCACATTTTGGGGAAAATGATCCAATCACAATTTCATGAAATTGATCCAATCAATCTTTAATTCAACATCATTTAAGCACACTTAATCAAACATTTAACCAAATCATCCTCAAAATCAATTTACCCCAATTTTAACCCTAAATTATTTTCATGCTCAACTTGCTCATAGATACCATTGTTGGAATTCTCTAAGCATCCCAAGATCATTTCAAGCAATGAAAATACAAAGTGAATACATTCAAGGAAGTTGCAGAATACTTACATCGATCGGTTGAGCGATGCGGTGATGAAAAAAATTCATTTTCTGCTCCTCCAAGGCTCGGCAGTGGCATGATCCATGAAGCTCCAAGCTTTGTTTGGTTATTCCTAGCTCACGAAGTGAGTTCCCTATCACCTTAGTATGTCCATTTGAGTGCTAGCTCTAGTGTATTTGCAACAAAATACTCATTTTTCATCTCCTTGTTGCTCACGGTGAAAACCAGAAAGAGAAGGCATGAACTGCCCCTTGGGCGGAGATGAAGAGAAGAAAGAGAGAGAGAGAGTTGTGGTTGGTTGGAGGAAAAGTGTATCTAATACACATTTAATTAATTTTAAAAATCAATTAAATGATTTACCAATTTTCTTTCCAAAAGTCAAATGGCAATTAATTGCTTCCAACAACCCACATCAACTATTCACATCACTCAATCAATCAATGTGACAAGTTGTCACATCACTCAAAGTGACATGTGATTTGATGCTTGATGTGACTAATGATTTGACGCTTGATGTGACTTGCGTGCCGCACTCGAATTCGAAATGCGAATGCGCTCGCAAACAATCCCGGGCTCGGGTTCGCTAATTCCAAATTAACGAATTTTCCGTTGCGACGTAATTAAATGATTATGCCTAGCGAAATCACTATTCACGTCGCTAACGAATTAATTCTAAATTAACTCGTTCGCCCGAATTAAAATTCAATTTCAATTCTGCGTCGAAATCCAATTTCGTTAAATATCGAATATATATTAATTTATCGATTAATTCCAAATTAATCGTTTTCTCTCTTTATATGATATTTTATCCCAGATAAAATATCTCCGTAATTAATCCCAGATTAATTTTCTCTCTCATCTAATTAATCCCAGATTAATTAAAGTGCGAGTCATGCGTCATCGGTGAATCTTCGGGAAGCGACCCATGAGATTCTCGGATATGTTGGCAGTAAATGCGGTAGTTGGACTATCTGAACACGTAAGTACCTCGTACTACGTTTTTACCGATTTACAAGACAAGGTTGGCTTCTAGCAAAGTGACATGCCTACCCAATTCTCCAGAAACATGCTTACAGGAATAAGCGATCTATGTCAGGCGTAGTATATGTAGTATTGTGTATCTCGATCCAGTATCGGATGTCACGTGCTAGGCCTGGGGCTGGAATTGTGTCTGCCCCGTACGAAGCATATGTCGGATGTCTGGTAACTAGTCTCTATAATCGGATAAACATGACCTTGTCATTTTATCCCGATGACTGCAGTACATAAGAGTAATAGTACCGTATCATACGTGACCATAATCTCCATATGACTGAAATGATACTTCCGTCTTGACATCACACACCCAACACACTACGATTCTCAATATACCCAGCAGAGGCGTACACAGAACCTATTAAAGCCCTGGACGACCAAAACCAAAGTATATTGATTGTCGCAAGTATTAGCGGTGCAAGTCTCAGGTTAAGACCAAATACACCTACCCTGATTTCGGACTTCCATAGACACATAGTCATACTACCAATTGAATTTCGAGGGGGTCTATCCAGAGCGAAGCTGTTTCCCATACCATCGGTAAAACACAACCTCTTATTACACTTGCATGAGTATCATATACCCAAATATATGAGAACTATGCCGTTGTGCCCTCACAACACGCACAAGTGTAATACTAGTCTTTTACGCATTATTGACGTCCAATCTCGATAATACTCTGACTATGGATATTTAATGATTTATCCTTCGTGGACTGATACTGTCTCATATCATCTCCATCCAGGAACAAATTGTAAGGACCTCCTATCATTTATACATCTTGGTGATCTAATCACAAATGATAAGAGATCAATCTCCTTGGTCACATAGTTAATTTGTACAACAACACCATGATCTATACAAATAGTGACGCTATGGGTCATAATTGTCCAACACAAGGACCCACTGCATCATCAATTGTAGTTTCGGGATGCGTCACAGGGTCGAGGGCCCACTACATCATCAGTTTTAGGATGTGTCCCAGGGTCGAGGGCCCACACATAAGTTGCAGTTCCGGGATGCGTCCCAGGGTCGAGGACCCAATGCATCATCAGTTGTAGTTCCGGGATGCGTCCCAGGGTCGATGGCCCACTACATGATCAGTTTTAGGATGTGTCCCATGGTCGAGGGCCCACACATCAGTTGTACCAATAATCTTCGAATACTCAAGAACCGCATTAGTCGGAGAAGGTCAGAAAACAACCTGGGAGGTATGGGTTTTTGATATCTCCTCATAAAGATGTCAATCTTATTGAGGAACACGAACTGACTACGTATGAGGAAGTGATACAAGGTATCGACTCCCTATTATGGCAAAGTGCCATGATGTCCGAGATGGATTCCATGTATAACAACTAAGTTTGGATACTAGTTGTTGTACCGTAAGGCATTGTGCCTATTGGTACTATATAAGTCTTCAAGGAAGACATACATGGAAGGCAACGTACCAACGTAATAAGCTAGGCTTGTAGTGAAAAGGTATCGTTATCAACATTTTGTCGATTACGACGAAACCTTTTACTTGTTGCTATGGTTAAATCCATTTGGATAATGATTGCTGATGTTGCATGTTTCATTTATGAAATATGGCAGCTGAACCTCAAAATCGCTTTCCTTAAATGGAAACCTTTCGGAGGATGTTTACAACATCCTGACGGTTTTGTCGTACCAAAACTAGCAAACAAGGTTTTCAGGTTATACGATCCATGGATGGATTGAAGCAATCATTGGGTTCTTGGAATTATCGTTTTGATGTAATCATAATTGTGTATTATTTAATTCAAAACGAAAAATAATTCTTGTGTATATAAGGAGGTTAGTGGGAGCGCACTGAAAGTGATGTCCTAAGTAATGATGACATATCATTTCTTGGAAATGATATTCCAATAATACAATCGGTGAAAGCTTGGCTTTCATGAAAATTCTCCGTAGAATTCTTGGGAGAAACAACCTTTTATTCTAGGAATAAAGATCTATTGGGATAGATCTAAAAATTGTTAACACTCTCTGAGTACTCGTACATTGAAAAATGTACGCGACCTGATGTCTCATATAATTTGAGCATATGGAGTCACAATCGGGCCAATCCAAGTGATGATCACTGGATTGAAGTTAAGAACATCCTTCAGTATCTTAGAGATCTAAGGATGCTGTCTTAGACTATGGAGAAGAAGAACTTGAAGTGACTGGGTTCACCCTTGCAAGTTTCCTAACCGATAAAATGACTATAAGTCGTAACAACGGTACTATAAAGTTTGAATAACGGAACAGTGAGCTGGAAATCTTCCAAGCAAGATACTGTTACCGAATAAACAACAAAAGTGGATTATTGCTGCAGCTGAGGCAGCAATAGAAGCCTTCTGGATTGATAATAATCCTAATCAGATTAGGAATAGTTCTGTTAGCAGCTGAGTTAGGCTACAGCACAGGCTAAAGAATTAATGGTCTCATCAACGATCCAGATAAATACTTCAATTATTCATCTGATTCGTTTGGATCATACATCGTGGCGATGTGATGATCGAATAAATCGCATCAGATGATAATTATGCAAATCCGCTAACGAAAGCTTTTTCTCAGCATAAGTTTGAGCGAACCATACATAGTTCGGGTGTAGGACACTTGAGTGATTGGCTTTAGGCCAAGTGGGAGATTGTTGGACAGTTATGACCCATAGCATCACTATTTGTACAGATCATGGTGTTGTTGTACAAATTAACTATGTGACAAAGGAAATTGCTCTTCTATCATTTGTAATTAGATTACCAAGATGTATAAATGATAGAAGGTCCTTATGATTAGTTCCAGATTGAGATGATATGAGACAGTATCAATCCATAAAGGTTTAATCATTAAATATCCATAGTCGTAGTATTATCGAGATTGGACATCGATAATGCGGAATAGACTAGTATTACACGTGTGCGCGTTGTGGGAGCATAACAGTATAGTTCTCATATATTTGGGTATAGGATACTCATGCAAGTGTAATAAGAGGTTGTGTTTACCGATGGTACAGAAACAGCTTCGCTCTGGATAGACCCCTCGGAATTCCATTGGTAGTATGACTATGTGTCTATGGAAGTCCGAATCAGGGTAGGTATATTTAGTCTTAACCTGAGACTTGCACCGCTAATACTTGCGACAATCAATATACTTTGGTTTTGGTCGTTCAGGGCTTTAACAGGTTCTGTGTACGCCTCTTCTAGGTTTATTGAGAATCGTAGTGTATTAGTTGTGATGTCGAGGTGGAAGTATCACTCCAGTCATAGTGGAGATGATGATCACGTATGATACGGAACTCGTTCTCTTATATGCTGCAGCTATCGGGATATTATGACTAGGTCATGTTTATCCAATTATAGAGACTAGTTACCAGAGATCCGATATGTGCTTCGTACGGGGCAGACACATTTCCAGCCCCAGGCCTTGCACGTGACATCCGATAGTGGATCGAAATATGCAATACTACGTATACTACGCCTGATATAGATCGCATATTCCAGTAAGAATATTTCTGGAGAATTAGGTAGGCACGGTACTTTTCTAGAAGCCAACCATGTCTTTTAAATCGGAAAAAATGTAGTACTAGGTACATACGTGTTCGGATAGTCCGACGACCGGATTTACTGCTAATATATCCGTGTTGGACAGTTATAACCCATAGCGTCACTATTTGTACATATCATGGTGTTGTTGTACAAATTAACTATGTGACAAATGAGATTGCTCTCTTATCATTTGTGATTAGATTACCAAGATATATAAATGATAGGAGGTCCTTATGATTAGTTCCTGGATTGAGATGATATGAGACAGTATCAATCCATGAAGGTTTAATCATTAAATATCCATAGTCGTAGTATTATCGAGATTGGACATCGATAATGCGTAATAGACTAGTATTACACTTGTGCGCGTTGTGAGGGCATAACGGCATAGTTCTCATATATTTGGGTATAGGATACTCATGCAAGTATAGTAGGAAGTTGTTTTTTACCGATGGTACGGAAAATAGCTTCGCTCTGGATAGACCCCTCAGAATTCCATTGGTAGTATAACTATGTGTCTATAGAAGTCCGAAATCAGGGTAGGTGTATTTGGTCTTAACCTGAGACTTGCACCGCTAATACTTGCGACAATCAATATACTTTGGTTTTAGTTCGTCTAGGGCTCTAACAGGTTCTGTGTACGCCTCTGCTAGGTATATTGAGAATCGTAGTGTATTGGGTGTGATGTCGAGATGGAAGTATCACTCCAGTCATAGTGGAGATGATGATCACGTAGGATACGGAATTGGTTCTCTTATGTACTGCAGTTATTGGGATAATATGACTAGGTCATGATTGTCCGATATAGAGACTAGTTACTAGAGATCCGATATGTGATTCGTACGGGGCATACACATTTCCAGCCCCAGGCCTTGCACGTGACATCCAATACTGGATCGAGATACGTAATACTACGTATACTACGCCTGATATAGATCACATATTCCTATAAGGATATTTCTGGAGAATTGGGTAGGCATGGCGTTTTGCTAGAAGCCAACCTTGTCTTGTAAATCGGTACAAACGTAGTACTAGGTACTTATGTGTTCGGATAGTCCGACGACCGTATTTACTGCCAACATATCCGGGGATCTCAAGGGTCTCTTCCCGAAGATTCACCGATGACGTATGACTCGCACTTTATTAATCTGGGATTAATTAAATGAGAGAGAAAACTAATCTGGGATTAATTACGGAGATATTTTATCTAGGATAAAATATTAATTAGAGAGAGAGAACGATTAATTTGGAATTAATCGATAAAATAATATATTCGATATATTATACGAAATTGGATTTCGACGCGGAATTAAAATTAGATTTAATTCAGGCAAACGAGTTAATTTAGAATTAATTCGTTAGCGACGTGAATAGTAATTTTGCTAGGCAAAGTTATTTAATTAAATTAGATTTAATTCAGGAAAATTCGTTAATTTAGAATTAGCGAACCCGAGCCTGGGAGTGTTTGCGGGCGCACTCACATTTTGAATTAAAGTGCGGCCCACAAGTCACATCTAGCGTCAAATCACAAGTCATTCAAGTGATAGATGTCTTGTCACTTTGAGTGATTGACAACCAGTTACTATTCATGAGTGATGTGAGTTGTTGGAAGGAATTAATTGCCAAATTTTGGCTCCAAAATTTGTTGACTTTTGGAAAGGCTAATACAATTTTTTTTTTGGTTTGATTTTTGGTATTAGGTTTTGAAGCAAAATAACCACACAACACTTACCACTCTCTCTCCCTAGTATTCGGTCAAGGGCCTTGTTCTTTCTCTCTTCTCCTATTCGGCCGAGGGCCAAATTTTGCTCTCAAAAACTGCTAATGCCGAGAACAAATAAGGAGAATAGGAAGATTTATGGCAAATTTTCCTAGTGCTAGCACACATTGGCGTCTTGCGAAGGTGATAGGGAAACCGACTTGTGAGCATGGAATCACAAAGCTTGGAGCTTGGAGATCCATCCATGGAGCTTGACCGAAAATGGAGGACATAAACCAGTAATGTCGAGAGCCTCATGGAGCTTCGAAGGGCTTAAAAAGTTTTGTTCTTCGCCGCATCACCTCAACCGATCGATGTAAGTATTCTGCAACTTCTTTGATGTATTCGCACTATGTTTCATCGCTTTAATCGATCCTTGGGACCTTAGAGAAACCCAACAATGGTACCAGAGCAAGTAAAAGCATGAAACTTGGATTTAGGGTTAAAATTGGGTAAAATGGATTTGAGCATGATTTGATGAAATTGGATGATTGAGTATGCTTAAATGATGTTTAATTGAAGTTTGATTGGATCAATTTCATGAAATATTGTTTGGAACAATTTTGCCCAAAAATATTGGCTTGGCCGAGAACATCATAGCCCTAAATGTCTTGGAATTTTTTGATTTTTGATTCATTGGATGACTTGAAATCAATTGGGAATGTTGATTTAATGTTGAATTGGATTTAATTGGATTGAATTCGAATTTGACATTAAATTGCCCAAATTGCCGGGACATATATAGCATGAAAATGGGTTTGATTTTTTCTAAAATGTGTTGGACATGTTTTAATGTTGATAAGCATAATTAATTAGGCTAATTGATGTTTTGGAAATGTTAATTTAGTTGATTAATTATGTAATACACTTTAGGTTAATTAAGTTATAAAATTTGGAATTTTGGAATTTAATTATGTTGGGCCAAATTTGGAATTGGGCTCGTAAAGTTGTAATTTGGCTTATTGGGCTTGGTTGTACCAAGTTAGGTTTAGGCTAAATTGGTTGGATCCAATTGGGCCCAAAACCATATCAATAAAGTCCAATTATGACTAATGGACCTTAATGTTTTAATTGGGCCTAATGGGCCTAAATTGGTTTCTAGGCATATAAGGGCGATTCCTTTAAATGGGCTTTAGTCTTTGGGTTTGACCCAAGTTGACCAAAAGTCCATGCCTTAAGAAATTAATTGAAAGCCCATTGGACTTTAATAAAATTAACATTGGATGTTAATCGGGCTTTGAGACCCGTAATGATTAAATTTGGAATTTAAGTCGTAAAGGTTTGTTAATAAAGTGTAATATTTAATTTGGAATTAAATAGTGAATTAGTATTAAATACATATTAAATTGGATTTAATGTTGTAGTTTAATTTAATTCAAGAATTCGTACTTTGAGTACTTATTCGCAAACGAATTTGACTCGCGCAAAATCAAATCGTTGTTTGAACATTGGATGGTCATTAATTATCAGATTAATTAATTGGATTAGATTGATTGATAACATGCTTGTGTGAATACATGGTTGCGATGCATGAATAATGTATATCGGATGTATATTAGATGGGTGGGGCAATTTTGGAAATTGTTGTAATAAATTTAGAATTTATTAAATGGACCTGCGTGTCCAGCCTATTACCTCCTTACTCTATGTATTTCTCTTCTCACCTATTCCCCTCAATGTAAATGAGGTTTCTTTAGAAGTGTTATGTAACGGGTAGAAGCAATACTTGTGCTAGCGGGAGAGATGAAAGGGACAGATTTGATCTAGGATCAATGTGTTAAGTATCCATCCGCATATCATTATTATTTATTTATTTACGCGCCTTATTATGTGTTTAGAATGCATGTTTAATGGTGTATGATGATGAGACCTTAACAAAGATAATTAATTGGTTGCCAATTTGCACGCGAAAAACCCTCACAAAATATTAAGCGCTTTTCCTTCCATTGAGTGATTCTTACTCAAGATCTAAGACTGGCATTGGTTTGTTGGCCAAAGTCAAGGCCTTTGTCCGTCGAGGATGTGTTTGAATCACGAAGGCTTTGTTCCATATTGGTGTCTTGTCCAAGTTGTGATTTGTTGGCCAAAGTCAAGATCACTTCTTGTCCATCGACATTGATTACGAAGCTTTCCATGGTCAATGGGTTCCGCTTAACTGGGATCACTAAGTTTGTTGTGCCAAAACCAAGGCTTAGTTGATTCAGAGGAAAAAAATTTAGGGAATATATTGGATATATTGGCATATATAAGATATATGTTTCGGACTTGGATGTCCACCTACCGGATCTAGGAATTGGATGGGATCCAATTGATCTTAGAGATCTACCTAGTTAATTATCATACAATTTGTTGGCCAAAGTCAAGATTGTGTGTTATTTAACGGGATCCTAGCCCACTAGGAAATAAGGTTTCTCGAGTACTCCACAGAGGGTTAGAGGCTCGCCGAAAAAATAGTGGGAGGCAAGTATTAGATTTGCAATATTCGTTTAGTTACTTGCCATACGCGCTCATTTCAAATATTGCGTCAAATAAATTATTTATTAGTTGGACTAATATTTAATGTTGTTTAATTAAACAGTTGGACTGTATTCAAACTATTTCAATTAATAGTTGATTTTATAATTGGATTATAGTAATCAATATAATTGAATTTAACCAGTTTAAATTATAGTTGATTATATAGTTGGACTATAATAATCATTATAATAAATAGTACCTAAATCGTTGATTAAATAGTTAGACTATTTGAATCAAGATAATTGAAATATTAGTGTTTAAAACATAATCATGGGGAAAATGTATTTAAACGACTTTAATTTTCTATTGGGAATAAAATATCAGGATGGTCCTGGAAACTAATAAGTTACTTTATTTGATAAAATAACATATTAGGCCTAAGCCCGGAGGTAAGCAAATAGTAGAGCATGATATTTTGAATATTCATGTGATGATAATTTAGTGCTTAATCCATTATGCTTGCCAAATAGACTCCTTAATTTCTTAATCAGAACTAAGGATTAGATCCTTATAGTATGACATTGAAATTGAAGGATCTTCATAGATCTATCTTTAGATATTTGAAGTACTAAATTGCAATAGTAAACTCTTGGAGAGTTATTGGCTATACTCAATGAGTCAAAGCCAAAGTTTGCAATAAAGCAAGAAGCGCAAGGCGCGTCTTACTTAGACATCCCAGAAGGCCAAGGCTAGGCCGAAGCCTTCTGGAGTGTGGAAAAAGGGCAAAGGAAAAATCATTATAATCTTATGGGAAGATAAAATACATATCCCAAGATGTCTGCCTAAATTGTGGCAAACAGGATCGCGGAAGCGTGACTGCCGTTTGAACAAAGCAGACATGAAGGAATTGAAGAACAAGCAAGGCTCTGACTTCAAATATGTTTTTCATAAAATATTTTCACTACTAGTATTAAAATTGGATTTTAGATACTTAGTGTGATACATAAATATGTACTGTTGTCCATAATCTGCTGAAAAGCAGGATACTGACTTCAGATGAGATTTATCTGCGAATTGGAAACGGGACGAAAGTCGCTGTTTTAATCGTAGAAACCTATGTTTAGGAACTACCCTTCGGGTATGTACTTAAATTAGGAAGCTGTTACAATGTAACTAGTTTGACTAGATACATTATCTCTATATCAGAGTTTAACCCGTTGCGGGTATACCTTTATATTCTAGAACACTTAAGTGTTTTATTATATAAAGATGATATTGAGATAAACACATTAGATGTGAATAACAATATTTATATTTTGAATATAAATAAATCTCAAACATATAACATGACAAACAAATAGCTCAAACTGAGTAAATCAGTTGAGACTTAGAAGTGGCATTGATGTCTAGGACACAATTAAACAAGACTCGTATATCCACACTTTCGAAGAGTGGATACTAGGACATATTTGATACTATTCAAATAAAGTCTACGAATCTAGTTTATTGGGCAAAGTGCCTAGAACAACTATTTACTTGATAAAAGTTAAAATGCCACCGATCTGTTAGCCCTTGGTCATAGTGACGTAGTGGGCCCATATCTAGCTAGGCTAGAGGTGGATATGAATGTTTCGTGACCTTTACGGATGTGGCATCGCGTTATGGTTATGTGTTTCTTTTGAAACACGAATCGGAAACTTTTATAGTTTCGACACGAAGTAGATAAACAGATCGGCTAAAGTATTAAACCATCACGGTTAGACTATGATGAAAATACTTAAGCAATAAGTTTCTAAATACTTGAAAGAGTATAGTATTCTTTCAATGAGGACTCCTTTCGGAACACGTCAGTATGACGGTGTGTCTGAACGGATAAACCGAATTTTGTTAGACATGATAAGGTTAATCATGAGTCGCTCTGAGCTACCATTTCCTTCAACGGATATGCATAAACAGTGCAGAACTTATTTAGAATAAGGTTCCATAAAAATCTGTTTGACAGACTTCATATTAGATATGAACATGAAAGAAACTAGGTTTTCTCATTTCTGAATATTTGGGTATGCTAGGCAAATGTTTGGATGATACCAAACTAAAACCCAAATCGGATAAGTGCCTAAGTTGTAGGTTATCCTAGGGATACCAAAGTATAGTACTTACACAACTCACAAGAGAACAATGTAATTGTTGCTCACCATGCGGTTTTCCTAAGAGGAATACCTATATGCAGTGGTAAGTGGGAGGAAAGTAAAACTCGATGAAAATCGGAGTAATACTATTCCAGGCATCGATTCCTTAATGGAACACAAATAGTTCATCAAGGATGAAACTATACCAATAATCTTCGAATACACAAGAACCACGTAAGTCGGAGAGAGTCAGAAAAAAAACCTGGGGTATAGGTTTCTGATCTCACCTCATAAAGATGTCAATCTTATTGAGAAATACGAACTGACTACGTATAAGGAAGTGATACAAGGTATCGACTCTCTATTATGGCAAAGTGCCATGATATCCGAAATGGATTCCATGTATACCAACTATGTTTAGACACTAGTTGATGTACCGAAAGGCATTGTACCTATTGGTACTATATAAATCTTCAAGGAAGAAGTATATGGAAGGCAACGTACCAACGTACTAAGCTAGTCTTGTAGCGAAAATGTATCGTTATCAACATTGTGTCGATTACGACGAAACCTTTTACTTGTTGCCACGGTAAATCTATTTGGATAATGCTTGCTAATGCTGCATGTTTCATTTATGAAATGTGGCAGCTAAACGCCAAAACCGCTTTCCTTAACGGAAACCTTTTGGAGGATGTTTTAACATCCTGACAGTTTTGTCGTACCATAACTAGCAAACAAGGTTTGCAGATAATTCGATCCATAGATGGATTGATGCAACCATTGAATTCTTGGAATTATCGTTTTGATGTAATCATAATGGTGTATGATTTAATTCAAAAAGGAAAATGATTCTTGTGTATATAAGGAGGTTAGTGGAGCGCACTGACAGTAAAGGTCCTAAATAATGATAACATGTCATTTCTTGGAAATAATATTCCCATAATAATACAATCGATGAAAGCTTGGCTTTCAAGAAAATTCTCCGTAGAATTCTTAGGAGAAAACAACCTTTATTCTAGGAATAAAGATCTACTGGGATAGATTTAAAATTGTTAGCACTCTCCGAGAAATCGTACATTGAAATAAATGTACGCGACCTGGTGTCTCATACGCTTTGAGCATAATGAGTCACAATCGGGCCAATCCAAGTGATAGTCATTGGATTGATGTTAAGAACATCCTTTAGTATCTTAGAAGATCTAAGGATGCTTTCTTATACTATGGAGAAGGAGAACTTAGAGTGACTGTGTTCACTGCTATAAGTTTCCAAACTGATAAAAACGACTATAAGTCGTAACAACGGTACTACAAAGTTTGAATAACGGAACAGTAAGCTGGAAATCTTCCAAGCAAGATACTTTTACCGAATAAACAACAAAAATGGATTATTGCTGCGGCTGAGGCAGCAATAGAAGCCATTTGGGTCGATAATAAATCTAATTAGGTTAGATATAGTTCTGTTAGAAGCTGAGCTAGGCTACCGCATAGGCAAAAGAATTAATGGTCTCATCAACGATCCAGATATATACTTCGATATTCATCTGATTCGTTCGGATCATACATCGAGGCGATGTGATGATCGAATAAATCACATCAGATGATAATCATGTAAATCCACTGACGAAAGTCTTTTCTCAGTAAATTTGAGCGAACCGTACATAGTTCGGGTGTAGGACACTCGAGTGACTAACTATAGGCCAAGTGGGAGATTGTTGGACAATTATGACCCATAGCGTCATTATTTGTACAGATCATGGTGTTGTTGTAAAAATTAACTATGTGACAAAGGAGATTGCTCTCTTATCATTTTTAATTAGATCACCAAGGTTTAATCATTAAATACCTCTAGTCGTAGTATTATCGAGATTGGATATCGATAATACGGAATAGACTAGTATTACACTTGTGCGCGTTGGGAGGGCATAACGGCATAGTTCTCATATATTTGGGTATAGGATACTCATGCAAGTGTAGTAGGAGGTTGTGTTTTACCGATGGTACGGAAAACAGCTTCGCTCTGGATAGACCCCTCAGAATTCCATTGGTAGTACGACTATGTATCTATGGAAGTCCGAAATCAGGGTATGTGTATTTGGTCTTAACCTGAGACTTGCACCGCTAATACTTTCGACAATCAATATACTTTGGTTTTAGGTCATCCAGCGCTTTAACAGGTTCTGTGTACGCCTCTGCTGGGTATATTGAGAATCATATTGTATTGGGTGTGATGTCGAGATGGAAGTATCACTCCAGTCATAGTGGAGATGATGACCACGTATGATACGGAACTGGTTCTCTTATGTATTGCAGTCATCGGGATAATACGACTAGGTCATGATTGTCCGATATAGAGACTAGTTACCAGAGATCCGATATGTGCTTCGTACGGGGTAGACACATTTCCAGCCTCAGGCCTTGCACATGACATTCGATACTGGATTGAGATACGCAATACTACGTATACTACGCCTGATATAGATCACATATTCCTGTAAGGATATTTCAGGAGAATTGGGTAGGCATGGCGCTTTGCTAGAAGCCAACCTTGTCTTGTAAATCGGTACAAACGTAATACTAGGTACTTATGTGTCGGATAGTCCGACGACCGTATTTACTGCCAACATATCTAGGGATCTCAAGGGTCGCTTCCCGAAGATTCACCGATGACGTATGACTCGCACTTTATTAATCTGGGATTAATTAAATGAGAGAGAAAATTAATCTGGGATTAATTACGGAGATATTTTATCTAGGATAAAATATTAATTAGAGAGAGAGAACGATTAATTTGGAATTAATCGATAAAATAATATTCGATATATTATACGAAATTGGATTTCGACGCGGAATTAAAATTAGATTTAATTCAGGCAAACGAGTTAATTTAGAATTAATTCGTTAGCGACGTGAATAGTAATTTTGCTAGGCAAAGTTATTTAATTAAATTAGATTTAATTTCGTCGCAACGGAAAATTCGTTAAATTAGAATTAGTGAACCCGAGCCCGGAAGTGTTTGCGGGCGCACTCGCATTTTGAATTAAAGTGCGGCCCACAAGTCACATCTAGCGTCAAATCACAAGTCATTCAAGTGATGGATGTCTTGTCACTTTGAGTGATTGACAACCAGTTACTATTCATGAGTGATGTGAGTTGTTGGGAGGAATTAATTGCCAAATTTTGGCTCCAAAATTTGTTGACTTTTGGAAAAGCTAATACAATTTTTTGGTTTTGATTTTTGGTATTAGGTTTTGGAAACAAAATAACCAACACAAACTTACCACTCTCTCTCCCTAGTATTCGGTCAAGGGCCTTGTTCTTTCTCTCTTCTCCTATTCGGCCAAGGGCCAAATTTTGCTCTCAAAAACTGCTAATGCCGAGAACAAATAAGGAGAATAGGAAGATTTGTGGCAAATTTTCCTAGTGCTAGCACACATTGGAGTCTTGCGAAGGTGATAGGGAAACTGACTTGTGAGCATGGAATCACAAAGCTTGGAGCTTGGAGATCCATCCATGGAGCTTGACCGAAAATGGAGGACATAAACCAGTAATGCCGAGAGCCTCATGGAGCTTCGAAGGGCTTAAAATGTTTTATTCTTCGCCGCATCGCCTCAACCGATCGATGTAAGTATTCTGCAACTTCCTTTGATGTATTCATACATGTTTCTTGCTTGATAATGATCCTTAAGACCTTAGAGAATTCCAACAATCCGGGGATCTCATGGCTCACTTCCCGAAGATTCACCAATGACGTATGACTCGCACTTTATTAATCTGGGATTAATTAAAAGAGAGAGAAAATTAATCTGGGATTAATTACGGAGATATTTTATCTAGGATAAAATATTAATTAAAAGAGAGAGAACGATTAATTTGGAATTAATCGATAAAATAATATATTCGATATATTATACGAAATTGGATTTCGACGCAGAATTAAATTTAGAATTTAATTCGGGCGAACGAGTTAATTTAGAATTAATTCGTTAGCGACGTGAATAGTGATTTTGCTAGGCATAATTATTTAATTACGTCGCAACGGAAAATTCATTAAATTGGAATTAGCGAACCCGAGCCCGGGAGTGTTTGCGGGCGCACTCGCATTGTGAATTTAAGTGCGGCCCACAAGTCACATCAAGCGTCAAATCACTAGTCAATCGATTGATGTGATGTCTAGTCACTTTGAGTGATTTGACAACTTGTCATGAGTGATTGATGGTGGTAGTTGGTTGGCTTAAATGCCTTCGACTTTTTGAAAGCAAAAAAATTTGTATATCTTTATTTGATTTTTGGAAATTCAAAGATGTGTATTAGATACACAAACCAACCTAACACAACTTATTACTCTCTCCTTTCACTCTCTCCTCTCTCACGGTCTTGGACCACATTTCTTCTTCTGTTTTTCTGCCACTGTTGGACAATTATGACCCATAGCGTCACTATTTATATAGGCATAATTATTTAATTACGTCGCAACGGAAAATTCATTAATTTGGAATTAGCGAACCCGAGCCCGGGAGTGTTTACGGGCGTACTCGCATTGCGAATTTAAGTGCGGCCCACAAGTCACATCAAGCGTCAAATCACTAGTCAATCGATTGATGTGATGTCTAGTTACTTTGAGTGATTTGACAACTTGTCATTAGTGATTGATGGTGGTAGTTGGTTGGCTTAAATTCCTTGACTTTTTGAAAGCAAAAAAATTTGTATATCTTTATTTGATTTTGTAGGGGTTTTTAGGGGCATAATCCGGTAACGCAGCGGAAGCGGCGGAAGATCGTATCTTCCGATTTCAAAACTTTTTCTTGGATTAATTAAATAAACATATTTATTTAATATCCCAATAATCAAATTATAAAATAAAATTCAAATAAATCATATTTAAGTGAATTTACCAAATTACCCTTACTTTAGTATTTTGTCCATTTTAGTCCGAAATTGATCTAATCAATTTTGAATGATTCTAAATCATTTCTAAGATGAACTTAGCATGTTCAAAACATCAAAACACCAAAAGCAACCAAATCCCCAAAATTGACTCACTTGGCCGAATACACTACATTAGTGCCATTTTGTGCACTTTGTCATTTCATGCATCAAAACACATCAAGATGTAATCCAATGAACATGAAACTTTATATGCATCATATACACATCCAAATACACAACATATATGAAAACCCCCAAATTTGGAATTGGTCATGAACCCTAATTTTTCAATTTCTTCAAATTGGACAAATTAGACCAAATTGGTTAAATCAATTACTTTAATCATGTTTCTTCCATCCAATCAAAGTCTCAACACAATGAAACAACTCAAGATCAAATCTAGGTCATCTAAGAGTGGGTCAACAACTCTAGATTAGCAACAAGGTTTCCAAAACCATAAAAGAATACTTATAACTACAATAGTCACAAGCTTTCTCCATTATACATGCTCAACACTTTCACCAAACTTTTATCCATCAAAAACACAAAGAATAAAGAAAGGAATAACTTAAGAACATCATATGTTATAGCCTAGATCATAAGGAACAATTTCTTATCTAATAGTAAGTTGGTAAAACTTACTAAATCCAAGCTTTTCTTAGTTTTTCCTTTTCTTCTTCACTTGCTTCCTTGGTTTTTCTTTAATGGAGTTTATTTCAAAGTGAATTAGGTTATCAAATGAAAGTGAAATGAAAACTATAAATACTTGCTACACTTTTAGCCTTGGCCGAAATTGGCCAAGCCAAATGCAAGAATAATAATTTCAATTTCATTTGACATTTTATCTTATCAACTTTGATAAATATCTAAAAACACTTTAAAGATATTAATACAAAGTCAACAAAAGCAACCAAGAGAAATATAACTCTTATATTCTAAGGTCATGGCCGAAATTAATAGAAAAATAAAGGAAAAATATATTTTCATTTTCAAACAATTTTTGAACAAATATCTTAAGAAGTCAAAATCAATTTGACAACCTTTTCCTTTAATGTATAAGTCAACAATTGCAACTTATAATCATTTCCTAACTTTATCATTTGGTGATATATTTATATTTTAATTATATTAATCATTTAACAATTAAATAATTAATTAATTAATTAAATACAAATATATCAAATATATGTATTATATTTACTTTAAATATCTCAAATACATATATTGATGATATATGTCAAATACCTTTATTTGACTATTTATTAATGTTTATTTAATAATATCATATATTAAATACAAATACACATTAATTAGGAAATGACGGTTCGGCCCGTTCGCATGTATTTTTCGTTTAACGATTAAACGATTTATAAATAATCATCATTATTCATAAATGTTGCTCTAGTGCTCTACGAGTATGTTTCATTATTGAGACTCTCTAGATTCAGGTATATCCGTCACGAAATCCAATTTCGTGTCCATAATCTATCCACCCGTAGATTATGACGATCATGGATAATCTCGCTGAATCATACAGGTCGAGGTCATTGCATACGTATAATCCCTCCGTCACAGGTATCTAGATAATCCCAGAGATATAGATGTAAACGTCAAATCTCTATAGGTATTATCTCGTCGACGTATCTATTAGCAATCTCTAAATAACACTCGGAACTTACTTCCGATGTATACTGGGCCACAGATTTAACAGATTGCTAAATATATATGGACTACCTATGCTCTGTACACAGAATTGACGGATCCTATCTTGACACACACAGGATATCCTGAGGATCGATCCACACCCAACGAACAGGCGGAGGTCTGATCTAAATAGATCGGTGACGTGACTGCCATCTAAGTGTGGAGGATGTCTCATACATCCACAGTGGTGTCTCAAGTCGAAGGACCACTATGCTACTCAACCCGAGAAGATTCTTATTGACGTTGGTTGTACTATCCATTAAGAATCTTCGGTGAGTCGTTCAGTGTTTATCCACTATAAACACCTACACGTCTATACGAGTCTCCATAGACTCATGGTTCATTGGGATAAACCATCGGACCAAGTCTCGATATACGACATGTACTGGTCTCAACGGATTTGACTAACCGACCCGTGTCAGCAAATCTTGACCAGGAACTATGTTTGATAATATTCATATAGCAGTGACACTTCCCAATGTCAATTACAAACTAACTTTGTAACTGTGTACTGCATTATATATTATCGGGCCTTTGTCTAATATATACATATCACTAAACCACATTTAGTTTCAATCTAATCGTAATCAGATCGAATACGTATATAAGAACAAGAGGTGCAACCATAAATAAGTAATATTATGGAATAAGGGGATGTTCGTATTCATGAATCAGACATAAATACGGTCCGGATTGGCGCTCTAAGCACCAACCCCAACAGATTTTTGGAAATTCAAAGATGTGTATTAGATACACAAACCAACCTAACACAACTTATTACTCTCTCCAATCACTCTCTCCTCTCTCACGGTCTTGGACCACATTTCTTCTTCTGTTTTTCTGCCACTGTTGGACAATTATGACCCATAGCGTCACTATTTGTACAGATCATGGTGTTGTTGTACAAATTAACTATGTGACAAAAGAGATTGCACTCTTATCATTTGTGATTAGATCACCTAGATGTATAAATGATGAGAGGTCCCTATGATTTGTTCCTGGATGGAGAATGATATGAGACAGTATCAGTCCACGAAGGATAAATCATTAAATATCCCTAGTCAGAGTATTATCGAGATTGGACATCGATAAATACGTAAAAGACTAGTATTACACTTGTGCGCGTTGTGAGGGCACAACGACATAGTTCTCATATATTTGGGTATAAGATACTTATGCAAGTGTAATAGGAGGTTATGATTTACCGATGGTACGGGAAACAGCTTCGCTCTGGATAGACCCCCTCGGAATTCCATTGGTAGTATGACTATGTGTCTATGGAAGTCCGAAATCAGGGTAGGTGTATTTGGTCTTAACCTGAGACTTGCACCGCTAATACTTGCGACAATCAATATACTTTGGTTGAGGTCGTCCAGGGCTTTAACAAGTTCTGTGTACGCCAATGCTGGCTATATTGAGAATCGTAGTGTGTTGGGTGTGATGTCAAGACGGAAGTGTCACTCCAGTCATATGGAGATGATGGTCACGTAGGATACGAGACTGGTTCTCTTAAATGCTGCAGCTATCGGGATAAAATGACAAGGTCAGGTTTATCCGATTATAGAGACTAGTTACCAGACATCTGACATGTGCTTCGTACGGGGCAGACACAATTCCAGCCCCAGGCCTAGCACGTGATCATCCGATACTGGATCGACATACACAGTACTACGTATACTACGCCTGATATAGATCCTTTATTCCTGTAAGGATATTTATGGAGAATTGGGTAGGCATGGCGCTTTGCTAGAGGCCAAACTTGTCTTGTAAATCGGTATAAACGTAGTACGAGGTACTTACGTGTTCGGATAGTCCGACGACCGAATTTACTGCCAACATATCAGGGGATCTCATGGGCCGCTTCCCGAAGATTCACCGATGACGTATGACTCGCACTCTAAATTAATCTGGGATTAATTAGAAGAGAGAGAAAATTAATCTGGGATTAATTGCGGAGATATTTTATTGGATAAAATATCAATTAAAGAGAGATAATGATTAATTGGAATTAATTGATTAATTAATATATTTGATATATTAAACGAAATTCGATTTCAACGCGAAATTAAAATTGGATTTTAATTTGGGCGAACGAATTAATTTAGAATTAATTCGTTAGCGACGTGAATATTGATTTCGCTAGGCGTAATCATTTAATTACGACGCAACGAAAAATTCGTCAATTTGGAATTAGTGAACCCGAGCTCGAGATTATTTGTGAGCGCATTCGCATTTCGAATTCGAGTGTGGCACGCAAGTCAAATCAAGCGTCAAATCATTAAGTCGCATCAAGCGTCAAATCACATGTCACTTTGAGTGATGTGACACTTGATTGATTGATGTGATTGATTGCAAGTGATGGAAGTGGTTGGTTGGTCAAAGAGTGTTTAACACTCAAGTTTAATTTTGTCATTTGGAATGACATTTTTTCCAATTTGACTTTTGAATTTGGTATATGTTTTTTGGAAATACATTACTAAACAATTAATCACAACAACACATCATCTCTCATTCTCTCTTTCTCTCTATTCTTCACGCCCAAAAGAGGCAAAAAGCTTACTGGTTTTTCAACAAAAAAACGTGAGCAGTGGGAAGCACTAGAGTGTGATTTTGTGGCAAAATCACAAGTGCTAGCACACTTACGAGACATGCGAAGGTGATAGAGAAGTCAATCCATGAGCCGGGAACCGTTCGACGAAGCTTGGAGCTTGTTCGAGGAGCTCAAAAATAGAAAATGGAAGGATGTGATCTGCTCACTGCCGAACCAGTCCACTGTCGAGCAAAATCAGTTTTGTTCACATCCGCGTCGCTCAACCGATCGATGTGAGTATTCCGCAACTTCTCGATTGTTATTCACACATGTTTTCATGCTTATTATTGATCTTGGGACCTTAATAGAAACCAACAATGTCATCTAGAGCAAGGTTTGAGCATGAAATGTTTAGGGCTTAAAATTTGGGTAAAATCATTTGAGCATGATTTTGTGAAATTGGATGAACGAATATGTTTAAATGTGTTTGAATTGAAGTTTGATTGGATCAATTTCAAGAAAATGGTTTGGAACAATTTTTTCCCCAAATTCTTGTGTTGGTCGAATGGTGACATAGCCCTAATGTCTTGGAATTTTGATTTGTTGATTCATTGGATGAGTTAGAATCATGTTGGGATTGTTGATTTGAAATTAATTGGATTGAATTTTTGAATTGGACAAAAACCCTAATTGCCGAGACTTTGAGTAGCATGTAATTGGGTTTGATTTTTTAATCAAAATGTGTTGGACATGTGATGATGATGATGAACATGATTAATTGGGCTAATTGGTGTTTTGGAAATATTGAATTGGTTAATTAATTGTGTTATACACTTTGATAATTAAATTGGAAAATTGGATTTTTGGAATTTAATTATTTGGGCCTTAAAATTGGATTTGGGCTTTAATGTTGTAAATGGGCTTATTGGGCTTTGTTGTACAAAGATGGGTTTAGGCAAAATTGGTTGGATCCAATTGGGCCCAAAACCGCATCCATAAAGCCCAAATGCGACTTAATGGACCTTTAAAGTTTAATTGGGCCTAATGGGCCAAGATTGATTTCAAGGCTTATGGGGTAACTCCCGGATTGGATTTTGGTTATTCAGTTTGACCCGAGTTGACCAAAAGTCCACACCTTAAGAAATTAATTAAAAGCCCATTGGACTTTAATTAAATTGACGTTGGACGTTAAATCGGGCTTTGAGACCCGTTGCAATTAAATTTGGAATTTAAGTCGTAAAAGTTCATTATTAAAGTGTAGTATTTAATTTGGAATTAAATAGTGAATTAGAATTAAATACAAATTGAATTGGATTTAATTGTGTAGTTTAATTTAATTCGAGAATTCGTACTTTAAGTACTTATTCGCAAAATGAGTTTGACTCGCGCAAAATCAAATCGTTGTTTGAACATTGGATGATCACTAATTATCAGATTAATTAATTTGATTAGATTGATTGATAACATGCTTGTGTGAATACATGGTTGCGATGAATAAATAATGTATATCGGATGGATATTAGATGGTGGTGGGGCAATTTTGGAAATTGTAATGAATTTGATTTATTAATTGGACCTGCGTGTCCCCCTTATTACCTCTCATTTCTTTGTATTCTCTTGTCACATATTCCCCTCAATGTAAATGAGGTTTCTTTAGAAGTGTAGTGTAACGGGTAGAAGTAAATACATTTGCTAGCGGGAGAGAGAAATGAAGAGATTTGATCTAGGAACATTGTGTAAAGTATCCATCCGCATATCATTATTATTTTATTATATGCGCTTTATTATGTGTTTAGAATGCATGTTTAAGGGTGTATGATGATGAGACCTTAACAAAGATAATAAATTGGTTGTCAATTTGCACTCGAAAAACCCTCGCAAAATATTAAGCATTTTTCCTTCCATTGAGTGATTCTCACTCAAGATCCGAGACTGGCATTGGCTTGTTGGCCAAAGTCAAGACCTTTATCCGTCGAGGATGTGTTTGAATCACGAGAGCTTTGTTCCATATTGGTGTCTTGTCCAAGTTGTGGTTTGTTGGCCAAAGTCAAGACCACTTCTTGTCCATCGACATTGATTACGAAGCTTTCCATGGTCAATGGGTCTCGCTTGACTGGGATCACTAAGTTTGTTGTGCCAAAGCCAAGGCTTAGTTGATTCAGAGGAAAAGGTTAGGTAATACATTGGATGTATTTGCATATATAAGATATATGTTTCGGACTTGGATGTCCCCCTACCGGATCTAGGAATTGGATTGGATCCAATCGATCTTAGAGATCTACCTAGTTAATTATCATACAATTTTTTGGCCAAAGTCAAGATTGTGTGATATTTAACAGGATCCTAGCCCACTAGGAAATGCGGTTTCCCGAGTACTCGACAGAGGGTTAGAGGCTCGCCGAAAAATAGTGGGAGGCAAGAATTGAATTTGCAATACTCGTTCAATTACTCGTCATACGCGCTCAAACAAATATCAATTCGTCAAAGAAATTAAATGTTAGTTGGACTAATATTTAAATTGTTGTTTTAATAAATAGTTGGACTATATATTCAAACTATTCATTTATAGTTGATTTTATAATTGGATTATAGTAATCAATATAATTGATTTTAATCTATTAAATTATAGTTGATTAAATAGTTAGACTATTGTAATCATTATAATAAATAGTACCAAAATCGTTGATTAAATAGTTGGACTATTAGAATCAAGATAGAAATTGAAAGATTGACGTTTAAAACATGATCCTAGGGAAAATGTATTTAAATGGTTTAATTTTCAAATTGGGAATAATTTCATGATGGTCCTGGAGAAATAATAAGTTACTTTATTAGATAAAATAACATATTATGCCTAAGCCCGGAGTTAAGCAAATAGTAGAGCATAATATTTGGAAGATTATGTGATGATAACTTAGGTGCTTAATCCATTAAGCTTGTCGTAGTAGAATCCTTAATTTCTTAATCAGAACTAAAGATTAGATCCTTAAAGTGTGATACTGAAATTGAAGGATCTTCATAAATCTATACTTAGATTTTAGAAGTACTAAAATTGTAAAAATAATTCTTGGAGAATTAATGACTATTCTCAAGGAGATAAAGTCAAACTTTGCAATTAGGCAAGTAGCACAAGGCGCACCTTATTTTGATATTCTAGAAGGCCAAGGCTTGGCCAAAGGCTTCTGGAATGTTGAAAAGGGCAAAGGTAAAATCATTATAATCTTCTGGGAAGATAAAGGACATATCAAAAAATGTCTGCTTAAATGTGGCAAACGGGATCGCGGAAGCGTGACTGTCGTTTGGACAAAGCATACATGAAGGATCTGAAGAACGAGCAAGGCTCTGACTTCAAATATGATTGTCATAAATATGTTCACTACTAGTATTAAAATTAGATTTTAAATACTTAGTGTGGTACATAAAATATATGTATTGATGTTCAGAATCTGTTTTGAACAGGATACTGACTTCAATAGAGATTAATCTGCAAATTGAAAACGGGACGAAAGTCGCTGTTTTAACCGCAGAAACATAAATTAGGAAACTGTTATAATGTAACTAGTTTGACTAGATACATTATCTCTATATCAGTGTTTGACCCGCTGCGGGTGAACCTTTATATTCTAGAACACTAAAGTGTTTTATTATATAAAGATGATATTGAGATAAACACATTAGATGTGAATAACAGAGTTTATATTTTGAATATAAATAAATCTCAAATATATAACATGACAAACAAATAGCTCGAATTGATTTGATCAGAAGAAACTAATTTGTGGCATTGTTGTCTAGGACACAATTAAACAAGAATCGTATATCCGCACTTTTAAAGTTTCGACACGAAATAGACAAACAGATCGGTTAAAGTATTAAACCATCACAGTTAGACCATGATGAAAATATTTAAGCAATAAGTTTCTAGTATACTTGAAAGAGTATAATATTCTTTCAAATGAGGATTCCTCCCTGAACACGTCAGTTTGACGGTGTGTCCGAACTGAGTAACCAAATTTTGTTGGACATGATAAGGTTAATCATGAGTCGCTCTAAGCTACCATTTCCTTCAACGGATAAGCTTTAAACAGTGCAGAACTTATTTAGAATAAGGCTCCATAAAATCTGTTTGACTGATATCATATTAGATATGAACAAGAAAGAAACTGGGTTTCTCATTCCTGATAATTTGGGTATGCTTGGCATATGTTTGGATGATACCAAACTAGAACCCAAATTGGATAAGTGCCAATTGTAGGTTATCCTAGGGATACCATAAGTATTGTACTTATACATCTCACCAGAGAACAATTAGATTGTTGCTCACCATGCGGTTTTCCTAAGAGGAATACCGATATGCAGTGGTAAGTGGGATGATAGTAAAACTCGATGAAAATCGGAGTAATACTATTTAAGGCACCGATTCCTAATGGAACAGACAAATAGTTCATCAAGGATGAAACTATAACCATTAATCTTTGAATATACAAGAACCGTGTAGTCGGAGAGAGTCAGAAAATAACCTAGGGTATGGGTTTCTGATCTCACCTCATAAAGATGTCTATCTTATTGAGGTATACCAACTGACTACGTATGAGGAAGTGATACAAGGTATCGACTCCCTTATTATGAAAAAGTGTCATGAATCCGAAATGGATTCCATGTATATCAACAAGTTTAGATACTAGTTGATGTACCATAAGGCATTGTGCCTACTAGTACTATATAAGTCTTCAAGGAAGACATACATGGAAGGCAACATACCAACGTACTAAGCTAGGCTTTTAGAGGAAAGGTATCGTTATCAACATTGTGTTGATTACGATTCAACCTTTTATCTGTTGCCACGGTAAATCCATTTGGAAAATGCTTGCTGAAGCAGCGTATTTCATTTATGTAATATGTCAGCTTTATGGCAAAATCGCTTTCCTGAAAAGGAAACCTTTCGGAGGATGTTTACAATATCCTGTCGGTTTTGTCGTACAAAAACTAGCAAACAAGGTTTGCAGGTTATTCGATCCATGTTTGGATTGAAGCAAGCATAGGTTCTAGGAATTGTCGTTTTGATATAATCATAAATAGTTTATGATTTAATTCAAAACATAATGATTCTTGTGTATATAAGGAGGTTAGTGGGAGCGCACTGACAGTGGTTGTCCTGTAAATAATGATAATACGTCATTTCTTGGAAATGATATTCCCATAATAACAATCGGTGAAAGCTTGGCTTTCGAAAACTCTCTGTGGAATCGTACATTGAAAAATGTACGCTACCTGGTGTCTCATACGCTTTGAGCATATGAAGTCACAAACAGGCCAATCCAAGTGATAGTCACTGGATTGATGTTAGAAACATCCGTTAGTATCTTAGAGAACTAAAGATGTTGTCTTAAACTATGGAGATGGAGAACTTGAAGTGACTGGGATCACTGTAGCAAGTTTCCTAACCGATAAAGATGACTAAAAGTTTGAAACGGTACTATACAGTTTGAATAACGGAACAGTTAGCTGGAAATCTTCCAAGCAAGATACTGATACCGAATAAACAACAATTGCGGGTTAATTGCTGCAGCTGAAGCGGCAATAGAAGCCTTCTGGTTCGATAAACAAATCTAATTAGATTAGATAAAGTTCTGTTAGCAGCTGAGCTAGGCGTCAGCACAGGCTAAAGAATTAATGGTCTCATCAACGATCCAAATACATACTTCGATATTCATCTGATTCGTTCGGATCATACATCGTGGCGATGTGATGATCGTATAAATCGCATCAGACGATAATCATGCAAATCCGCTGACCAAAGTATTTATCAGCAGTTTGAGCCAACCGTACATAGTTCGGGGTAAGACACTCGAGTGACTGGCTATAGGCCAAGTGGGAGATTGTTGGACAATTATGATCCATAGCGTCACTATTTGTACAGATCATGGTGTTGTTGTACAAATTAACTATGTGACAAAGGAGATTGCACTCTTATCATTTGTGATTAGATCACCTAGATGTATAAATGATGAGAGGTCCCTATGATTTGTTCCTGGACGGAGAATGATATGAGACAGTATCAGTCCACAAAGGATAAATCATTAAATATCCCTAGTCAGAGTATTATCGAGATTGGACATCGATAAATACGTAAAAGACTAGTATTACACTTGTGCGCGTTGTGAGGGCACAACGACATAGTTCTCATATATTTGGGTATAGGATACTCATTCAAGTGTAATAGGAAGTTGTGATTTACCGATGGTATGGGAAACAACTTCGCTCTGGATAGACCCCCTCGGAATTCCATTGGTAGTATGACTGTGTGTCTATAGAAGTCCGAAATCAGGGTAGGTGTATTTGGTCTTAACTTGAGACTTGCACCGCTAATACTTGCGACAATCAATATACTTTGGTTGAGGTCGTCCAGGGCTTTAACAGGTTCTGTGTACGTCAATGCTGGGTATATTGAGAATCGTAGTGTGTTGGGTGTGATGTCAAGACGGAAGTGTCACTCCAGTCATATGGAGATGATGGTCACGTAGGATACGAGACTGGTTCTCTTAAATGCTGCAGCTATCGGGATAAAATGACAAGGTCAGGTTTATCCGATTATAGAGACTAGTCACCAGACATCCGACATGTGCTTCGTACGGGGCAGACACAATTCCAGCCCTAGGCCTAGCACGTGATCATCTGATACTGGATCGACATACACAATACTACGTATACTACGCCTGATATAGATCCTTTATTCCTGTAAGGATATTTCTAGAGAATTGGGTAGGCATGGCGCTTTGCTAGAGGCCAACCTTGTCTTGTAAATTGGTATAAACGTAGTACGAGGTACGTACGTGTTCGGATAGTCCGACGACCGAATTTACTGCCAACATATCCGGGGATCTCATGGGTCGCTTCCCGAAGATTCACCGATGATGTATGACTCGCACTCTAAATTAATCTGGGATTAATTAGAAGAGAGAGAAAATTAATCTGGGATTAATTGCGGAGATATTTTATCTGGGATAAAATATCAATTAAAGAGAGATAATGATTAATTTGGAATTAATCGATTAATTAATATATTTGATATATTAAACGAAATTGGATTTCGACGCGGAATTAAAATTGGATTTTGATTTGGGCGAACGAATTAATTTAGAATTAATTCGTTAGCGACGTGAATAGTGATTTCGCTAGGCGTAATCATTTAATTACGACGCAACGGAAAATTCGTTAATTTGGAATTAGCGAACCCGAGCCCGAGATTATTTACGAGCGCATTCGCATTTCGAATTCGAGTGCGGCACGCAAGTCAAATCAAGCGTCAAATCATTAAGTCGCATCAAGCGTCAAATCACATGTCACTTTGAGTGATGTGACACTTGATTGATTGATGTGATTGATTGCAAGTGATGGAAGTGGTTGGTTGGTCAAAGAGTGTTTAACACTCAAGTTTAATTTTGTCATTTGGAATGACATTTTTTCCAATTTGACTTTTGAATTTGGTATATGTTTTTTTGGAAATACATTACCAAACAATTAATCACAACAACACATCATCTCTCATTCTCTCTTTCTCTCTATTCTTCACGCCCAAAAGAGGCAAAAAGCTTACTGGTTTTTCAACAAAAAAACGTGAGCAGTGGGAAGCACTAGAGTGTGATTTTGTGGCAAAATCACAAGTGCTAGCACACTTAGAGACATGCGAAGGTGATAGGGAAGTCCACCCATGAGCGGGGAACCATTCGACGAAGCTTGGAGCTTGTTCGAGGAGCTCAAAAACAGAAAATGGAGGGCTGTGATCTGCTCACTGCCGAACCAGTCCACTGCCGAGCAAAATCAGTTTTGTTCGCCTCCGCGTCGCTCAACCGATCGATGTGAGTATTCCGCAACTTCTCGATTGTTATTCACACATGTTTTCATGCTTATTATTGATCTTGGGACCTTAATAGAAACCAACAGCCACTGCCGAGAACAAAGGAGAAGCAAGATAGTGAGGATTTGTAGCAAATTCTTCACAAGTGCTAGCACACTCTTGGAGTCTTGCGAAGGTGATAGGGAACTAATTTCGTGAGCATGGAATACACCATGGCCGAAAATGAAGGAGCATAAATGGAGCTCACTGCCGAGAGCCTTAGAGGGAAAAACTTGAAGTTTTTTTATTGTTCCTCGCGTCGCCACAACCGATCGTTGTAACAACCGATCGTTGTAAGTATGATTCCGCCATGCTTTTACGAGTATTCATACATGTGTTTCATTGCTTGATTTGATCCTTGGGACCTAATAGAAACCCAACACATTGCCACGCTATTGAAAGGGCTATAAGGTACCTGAAAGAACCATGAACCTAAAATTACATTATCAGAGATTTCCCGCTGTCATTGAAGAATATAGTGACGTTAATTGGAACATCCTTTCGGATGATTCCAAGGCTACCAACGAATATATTTCCTTGAGTCTGAGATGATAGCACTAGCAACAACTAGTGAAGAAGCAGCTTGATTAAGAAGTTTGCTATTAGATACCCCTTTATAGGAGAGATTGATGCCAGTTGTCTTGATCCATTGTGATAGTACCGCGGCTATTGCAAATATTCAGAACTGTTATTATAATAGTAAGAGATTGTAGATACACTGTACAGTTAGAGAATACCTCTCTTATGGAGCTGTAAGAATGGATCATATACGAACTGATGATAATTTAGATGATCCTTTGATAAAAGGACTAGCAAGAGAGAAGGTATCCAATACCTAGAAAAGAATGAGACTATTGTAATTAGACAGTCACTTATGATGTTAACCGACCTAATAGACTGGAGATCCCAAGAAATAGGTTCAATGGGTAATAACAAGTCATGAAGTGATGATGAATCATGTTATTATTTTATTTGTGAGTTCCATTCTGAGAGCATGATATCCTGAGGCGATAGAGGGATGAGTTATTTAACTCTTAATGTATTATATACTCTATGTAGAGTGGAGTACTTGGCTACAGGAGTACTATTGATAGACACACCTATGTGAATGTAGAAGTGTGGCCGCTTCTTATGAAATTTTAGGCAAAAATTTCTAGAGCATTTACTATGCTGGGATATATATACGAGCACGGCCGTAATGCTTGGGCTTTTTGACTTCACCCGGAAAGGTTTGTGTGTGTAACGTTGTCAGAGATAGAGTTCAAAACTACGAGTTACTCTAGTATAATCTGAATCGTTAACACTATGTAAATGTTCAAGTCGAAAGACACATTTATTTATGCACGACCTTATGTTATATTGCTCGATGTAAAAGTTTTTTTAAAAATTCAAGTGGGGGATTGTTAGTATTGATTATGAATTTAAAAAAATAATAATAATAATTTCAGTAACTCAAATTTTTAAATTTAAAAGCTCTTAATTTGCCTAATAATTATTATTTATTCTTTAAGTTACAATTTGTGGGATTTAAAACAATAATGACAGCGAGTGGAAGAGGATTAAAAGCCATGCATACGTTACCATTTACAATTGGTTACTCACTTCACTTTCAGCCAAAAAAACAAATACCCATTTATTTTCCCTTCTTCACAATTCACAGTTTCTGTTCAAACAAAAAGTTATCATCAACTTTGTACACTTTGCTTCAAGGCTTAGAAAGAGAATGCTAGCAACATGGACACTAGACCAAGAGCTGAACCAAGTGAGGTTAAAGTCTGGAGCAGACATGAAGAGGAAACTCATGTGGTATGATTTGGTAGCTCTTGGTGTTGGTGGCATGCTTGGTGTTAGTGTCTTTGTCACCACTGGCCATGTCGCCATTCAAATCTATTGGCCCTTCTGTCTTCGATTCATATACTTTTAGTCCAATTTTGCAGCGTAAGAAGAACGAATCAGACTTATAATACGATCAAGTCAATAAGGGGTCATCATCATCACCATCTTAACATATCATAACCATTACCCATTTGATTCATTCTTCCTCTGAACCATTTTTCGAGACCAAAGTCTCAATATTTTTTCAAACAGAACCCCAAATCCAGGTGCCACTCGTTAAAAAAAATGGAAACTTTAGTTGCTGATCTTCTTCACCGTTAGCGGATGATAATAGTATTAATACCACTAATAGTGCCAGTGCTAGTGATAGTTCAAGAAGCTATGAGATTCAGTTACCAGCTGCACTCAACAGTCGCTGAAAATCTGGAACAAGTGCGCATGGTTATGGAAGGCGAACAGTCACTGTGCGTGGCTTATTTATATGGTGTAAATATGTATGATGTGGCTGGTGATATTTGTTCATATTATTGATCAATTGGACTTTTCAAATGGCGCACTGGATTTTGCTTGCAGGTTTTGGGCATATGTTTGCTGATAACTTTTTGGGTGAAAAATTTTTTTTGTCCTACATGTTCTTAAGATTCCGAGCAAAGCATACCAATCAGTTTTTGTGACACACTGTTTTTCTAGGCTTGTTTTATCCTGAGGATGGCGGAACTGACATACTGCTAACACAAATTTTGGACAGAACCGCGAAACGTCTTAAAGAGAAGGATCTCTGCTCCTCTCACAAATTCAAAGGAGAATGTACAAGTTCAACAAAAGAAACATTGACCGTTCAAAGATTCAATGTTCTGCTTAGCTAGTTTTGTGCTTATATATGATCACAAGCATGACGTTATATAAGGAGATTCTTTTCAAGAAAAGTTTCATAACTACTTGTAAACAGTTGAAAAAGGAAAGAACATGTTTTATAACCAAAACATTAATAAATTAGATAATTAAAAAGATTCACTAGTCACTGCCCAGTTGGATCCAAATAAAAAATGAGTCAGTTTTACATATAACTCAGTGTAGGATTTGCTTGCTTTTATGCATTTCACAACTAAAAAGTCAAAAAACTTTTTCTTTGACGCTGGGCTGGATATCACCCAGAATTTGTTGCTAATGCCAATTGGAATATTGAGATCTTAAGCTAACATCAGAATTGACTACCTCATCAGCATCAGTGATAGGATCATTAGAAAACAAATCTGAAACCAGCATATAGCCTTCGTCCTTCATCTCTAATAATAAGGTTTCCAGTACTTCTTGAATCTTAATAGAGTTTGGATGCATTTTACTTCTAGCATGGAAAGTGTGAATGCAAGAACCAATCTGGATCCAACTACTTCCAGGTTTCTTCACCAAACCATTCTCTTTTATCATTTTTCTGAATTTTAAAGCATCATTCCATCTGTGTGCGCATGCATATGTATTGGATAAGAGAATGTAGTGACCTGGATCTTTATGTTTTTTCTGGAGGATGTTCTCTCCAACCAGCTGAGCAAGCTCAATCTCATTATGAAGTTTGCAAGCTCCAAGAAAGCTCCCTAAAACATTTATATCTGGTTCCACAGGCATCCTTCTAATAAAGTGCCATGCATCATCAAGGCGCCCTGCTCTCCCTAGAAGATCCACCATGCATGAATAGTGTCCCATGTCTGGCGGAATACGATAGTCATTTATCATTGACTTATAAAAAAACCAACCTCTGTCTACCATGCCTGAATGGCTACAAGCTGATAAGAGTGCACCAAATGTGACTTTATTGGGCTTTATTCTTGCATCGTTCATTTGCTCAAAGAAAGAAATTGAATCATTTCCGCACCCATGAATTCCAAGGGCAGAGATTATTGTGTTGTATGTCACAACATTTTTTTCCATTATCTGATTGAAGACCTTAACTCCAAGTTCTAAGTAACCACATTTGCAGTACATGTCTATCAAAGAGTTTCCAACTGAAATTTCTGCACTGAGACCACTTCTAATTGCAAAGCCATGAATTTCCTTACCCAGTCTAACACTTCCCATCTTGGTGCACATTGGAAGAATGCTAACCACGGTTACAGAATTTGGTCTAAGATTAAAGTCCCACATTCTACGACAGATCCCAAATGCTGAATCAAGATCGCCATTCAAAGAATACCCAACAATTACCGAGTTCCAAACAGAGATGCCCCGATCCGACAAGAACATGAAAACATGTTCTGCTTGTCTCATTGTCCCACAGTTAGCATACATATCTATTAACGCACTCCCTACAACACCATCGGATTCAAAGCCATGTTTTAAAATATAGTTATGCATCTCCTTTCCCAGATTTAACAATTTGAGCTCGCCTAGTACCGGAAGAACAATCGCTGCAATTACTGCATTTGTCCATAGACCAGCAGAATTAAACTTTAGATACAGTTCAAAGCACTCAGGGTACAGACAATTCTGTGAGAAACCAGCAATCAAGGTACTCCAAGACACCACATCCTTACGCACCATTTCAAAAAATATTCTACGAGCTTCATATGTATCCCCACACTTGCAATACATGTCAATGAGAGCATTTGAAACAAACAAATCACTTTCAAAACCACTCCTTATGGAACATCCTTGCAAAACCAATCCCATTTGCTTACTTTCTAGTCTCCCACAAGCCGGAAGAACGGCCGCCACAATCACTGAATCAGGCCGTAACCCTTCAAATCTCATCCTTTTAAACCAAACTAACGCCTCAAACCACTCCCCACTCTGCACAGCCCCACATATCATTGCACTCCAAGAAGCCAAATCTCTCTCAGGCATTTCATCAAACACTTGTCTTGCTTCGTTCAAGCTGCCACACTTAGCGAACAAATTAATCACAGCGCAGTCAACGTAAATGTTACGCCTTATATTATAACGAGTCTCGTTGAGCACAATCTGATCTAGAACATATCTACCTTTTTCAATATCATTCAAGCCAGAACAAGCCTTAAACACAATTGGGTAAGTGAAATTATCAGGGACCAGACCTTGTCTAAGCATCAAGTGATAAAATTCCAAGACTTTTGAAAACTCACCCATGTCAATGAACCCTCTAAGTAAAGCATTCCAAGCGATAGTATTACTCTTGTTTGGTAGTTTATTAAATACAAGAAGAGCTTCTTGTACACATCCAAAGCTGACATAGACATTGACAAGTTGTGAACCCAACTGTCTGTTTGTACATGTAGGGTTAAAGAAACCAGAGACAACAAGAAGGGCATGCAATCTTTTGGCTTCGGAAAGGTGTGGCGGCGACTTGAGTTGAGAAAATAAATCGGTGTAAGAGATTTTTTGTTGATGGAAGAAGAGTTGTTTTGAAGTTGGGTGGCAATGGGTATTTGTGAAATAATGAATGGTTTTGTTGATTTGTTGAGTTGTGGATTCGAGGAATGGATTTGGGACGAAATTGGAACTGCCTCTGCTGAATGTTAATGTGATCCCTTGTTTTGTTCGTGGTTTCATGAACGGCATCCTTGACCGTGTTACAGATTTTGGTGAGCTCAATCTACAAAATTCAGATGTACGGCAATTTTCAAGAAGCGAGCAGGGCATTCATACGATGTCGTTTTCTATCTATTCACTTCACCGATCATAACAACTAAAATAAAACTCAACTTTTCCAAAAAAACAAAACAAAACAAAACAAAACAAGACAACTAAAATAAATAAAGCTAGTGGGAGCAAGCGTATTCCGCAGATTATTTTGGATAATATACATTTATATTATTAATTGGAGGAAAATATAGTTAAATTCTTGATAATTCAATTTTTATGCAATATACAATAATAAGTTCTTAAATTTTTATTATTAGAAACAATTCACTGAACTAGAGAATACAGAAACATATATTCATACATTAAATTTCATTTTCTTTTAGGAGAAAATATCTAATTTTCATAACATGTATTGAACAAAGCACCACCAATGGTCATGCAGTTTCACCTGTCAAAGTTCCCTCCAAATCCACCGCAGTCTTAGCACTACAACTTCATTCCATCCTTCGTCCAATATGATCATTGCTACTACACAAGAAACTTAATTGGCTAAGAAAACCAATTTTTTAATACTACTTATTTCTCCTGATTTTAACCTTTGAGCCAAAAAGCCTTTATATAGAAATCTAAAGACCGAAATTGAGGGGGAAATTGTAAATCCAACTTTCAAACTCTTAGATATTCATGTTTAATAAATTTATGAGGAAAACAAATAAATAATCAATCTATTATATGTAATTAATAACTAACGAGAGCACGCTATTGGATTTTACATAGGCTAAACAACTTTATTTTTTCAATGTTCAAGTGTCGTTGATCATGTATACAATTTATTCTATGATTATGAAATAATGTATCATTAAATTCATTGAATCATAATCCTTATACATTGGATATATTGAACCAAATAATGCACAAAGCAAGTATTCAGAGAAATGTATGAACTCAAATTGTGTAATTTAATTTCATTTTAATTAGCTTAATGCAAAGAATTAATAAATCCATAAACATTCAATATATTGAATTGAACAATTCATAAAGGAAGTTTTTATAGTAGGAATCAAAAATAAAAATAAAACTTGAGAAAAAATTTGATTGGTTGAATCTCCTAAAATCAAGGAGAGAGCTCCAAAATATTAAGAATTAAGGAGGAGCTTAGAAATTATAGATATATAGATAGACAGATATAAGGAATCATATTCCATTTTGTTACTAACAAAGGCAAGCATGCATAAACATTTTTAACATACAAAAATACAGTGTTGCAAAAGAGAAAAAAATTTACATTAAGAAACCAACTAAATCACATGAAGGACCTATGTACCAAATATATAATAAGCAAAAATAATCACCGTAACCTAACAGGGAAACTCTCAAGTCTTGACTAATGCATTTAACTATGCAGGTTCAGGCACGGGACGTTTGAATTCATTGCTTCCGACTGGTACCACAGAATCCTGAATTGCTGCTGAAGCAGTGGCTGTACCATCCTTAAGTCCAAGACTTGAGAATGCAGCACTCAACGACTCAGCAGATTCTGAAGCCGCTGTTTCTCTCGCTGGTTCATTAACTCCAGGTTCAGGGACTATCGGTTTAGATCTTTCACTTTCAACTTCCAGCTCTAATTGCTTGAACTCCTCCTCAAAGTCTTCATCATCAATTCCTGTGTATGATGGCACTGATTCTGAGTGACCAAAAAGACAAGTCAGATAAAATACAAGTTTGAAGTAAAAAAATAAAGCCTGGACTCCTACTACACTTGCATTGGGCACAACTTAATAGATGTATAACCAATAAAAATTAATACCTATCAAATTTTCCGCCTGCTTTTGCAAATCGATGGTCTCCTCAAGTTCTTCTAAACAGAATTGAAGTTCCTCCACGCTGATCTTATTTTTCTTTATTGCTTGAGCACCAATTTGGATTGCTTCAGAGACCTATCATCAGGAAAAAACGCATCAGAAAAGCCCAAGTATGTTGCATTTACTGTCGAGACAGCCTACAAACCAAAAGGTAGTTTATAATATTCCCCTGTGGTAATGTACCTTTTTGGTTGATTCTGCATTTTCAATCACACTTAATACTTCCTCCACTCTGTTCAAAAGCGAAGTACACTTTTCTCGACTCTCTTTGGTCAGCTTTAATTGCTTTGCATGTCTCAATGCCACTCTCTTGTTTTCAGAATGCAAGGAAGCTAATGCTGACTTTCTTGACCTGTACAGTAAAATGTCAAGACATCAGACTAAATCAATTGTTTGGAAACAACTCGCTGCAAGTCCAAAGTAGAGATTTTGTTTACACTCAATCATGATTAAGTGAGGTCAGACCACCAAGCAAGATGATTCAACATATTTGGCGAGTATCAAGAGCAAAGAATATTACATTTCATAGTGTCTATCAATGACGTCAAGCTGTTGCTGAAGCTTTTCCACTGTCCAAATCAAGTGCAAAACATCACAATCTAAACTTGAGATGCTGGAAACAGCTGCCGGTGAAAGGGAAACTTTTACGCCCTGCAACCATTATCTAATTACACGACTTCGGATAAGTAAACATAGATATGCTTAATGGCTAATAATATAAGTCGATATATGCATCTATTAAAGTACATGCAGGCGTGTTTTCCCAAGAAATGTCGATATTGCATTTTTCTTTTCCTTTTTTCGATGATCTATAGGACATTTTTATGTGGTGCATAAAATATTATCTTGAGCTTTTCCATTGACATTTCCAACAAAGCTAGGTAATTCATTATGTTGGAAGAACCGGCTCAGCTAAGAGATAGCTGGTTCCAAGTTCATTCTGATCTCACAACTCAAAAAAACCTTGGCTTTTGAGAGTATGAAATAATTTTTTTCCTTAAACTGAAAAAAAAAAAGATAGAAAGATAAACCTCAATATGCAATACCTCTGTAAACTCATTCTTACTGATTGATAGATACAAAGCTTTCCCATATCCAGACAAGTAACTCAAGACTGCAGATGCTTCATCTCGTCCTCCACACATGGCCTGGAACTTCTTCATTGTAATAATGCATGAAGAAGTCCAATGGCATTCAGATAAAAGTTTGATTACTTCGCCAGCTTTATCCTGCAAATCCAGAAAATAATTTTGTCACAACTCAAGTCAGCAAAGCCTATTGCCAACTACTTGGGTTTGGCAAAAACTGAAATCAGCCCTTGAAATGAAAAATGATGCATTTCTCAATTATATACCTTCAAAACTTCCATTAAAATAACATTATCTTTGAGCAAAATTTCTGGAGTTGCTGCTGATCTGGCCATCAAATTTCTCACTTTTCTAAACAACTGGGTGAGTCGTCCACTAGTTGCATCCACAAGATCCACACTTCGTAGGATATCACCTTCATTATACATTACAAACTGAAAATCGAAAATAACCAAATAATATATCCAAAAAACCAAATCCCAAAAACAAAAGCTCGCAAGGGTGAAGATTTGGATATGGGCAATACATCCATCTTTTTAATTTACTGCAACACAAATTAAGCTTTATAAATGCTTAATAACTACTTTTATCCTAGCAACTGAAGTATTAACAAGTAACAACTAAAGCTTATTAGATCTTGTTTGGGGAAAATCAAGCATCTGGTGAAATGACACGTGGTCTAACGAAGAGGGCTCCAGGACCTCCTGTCAGAACTAGTCTCCAGGACATTCTGTCAAAACCAGTCTTCAGGACCTATCGCAAAGTCCAGCAACAGAGTCTGGTAACAAAAACCATCACCAGGGTTTGAAGTCAGGACCTCCATCAGACTCTAACATTAGGACCTATCGTCAGAATCCGATAGCAAGACCTCTATCAGAGTCTGAATTCAGGGCTCACCAGTGGGAAGTCCATACCATGCTTGACTCACACGAATGCAAGCACATGTCACGTAAGGAATAGGCCCAAAATATCAACTCCTTCATGACACGAATCTTCTAAACAAGGAATCAGAAAACCTATTAATTACTTTCCGTTCCTTTAAGCTGTACAACTGTCCATAATAGGGCAGTTCCGAGATTATAGGGAGTGGGCCAGCTAATGAGAAACGTGAATGGAATGTAACCGCTGTCAGTTTTATTTTTCTTATAATGGAGTATAATAATAAATAATGAGAGCATCTTGAGACGAGTGGATCGACTTTGATAATCAAGCAATAATAGAGCGCTTCTTACCAATTTTTGTATCCTTTTTATGATTCTATTGTTTTTAGAGTTTATTGGACAAACAATTAGCACCGTCTGGGAACATTGAGACGACAAGCTATGTTTATGGTTTTCTGCGATTACCAAACCCAAGAAAGTTCGCTCGATTAAATAAGAATAGCACCAAGGAATAATATTTCTAGAATCTCTGCATCCATTGCTCACCAGGAGGAAGAAGTATCCAACCATCTGATACCCTCGATGGACATCTCGACAATCAAGAACGAGATGATGAAGCAGATGGAATACCAAATGCAGGCCATGAAAAAACAGTTCCAGTAGCAGATGGAATACCCTCGATGGACATCTCTACCAGTTGTCGGTCACCATTAACAGACCCTTGGAAGACGAATTCTTATCCGAGGTAGGCAACCCCGTGAACATAATTGTTGACTTTCGGGGTGCAAAGGTGTACCTATCCACGCCGCTGACAGACGCAGCCTTAGTCAAAGAGAAGAGGTAGAAGAAGCCGCGGATCGTAAGGCCTGATTCTTTGACCGTGGAAAAGATAATGAAACCCACGACGCACCTAAGGCTGTTTGGGATAAGCTGCATCAGGTGCAAGTTGTAGAGCATACAGATATAGTGAAGTAGAGGGTGAAGGGAGAATCGAAGGATTCGAAAGTGGTACTCCCCCAGAACGATGCCACCGCAAGGGACAACAGCAAGGTTAGTTTCCCAGAGGGACGCGATCTCAGGGAGGGGCTGTAGGTAGACGTCCTAAGGAACATCAGTGTCCTCTCTCAGGCGCTGGATCTTGTCGTCGGAAGAAGATGAATAATCCATAGTAACAGAAGGGTTGTGAGCTTGGATTTGAGGGTGAGAGTGCTAGAAAGAAATGGTTTCACAAGAGCAGAGAATGCAAGGGTTTGAAATTTGAAACTTTGAACTGACGGAATTGACAAAGCCAGTCAAATCGGTATTTATGGGACGTTACTATCAGGGTCCCGAGGAAACAAAGATGCAGCCCAGAAAACCCAGAAGTCCATTAAGAGCCCAAACTGTAGAGTATGTAGAATATTAACAGTATACTTGATCGTTGAAAATGAACTACCCCGAAAAAGGTCGTTTGTTCCTATCATTTTATTCAAAATAATGCAAACAAAAGGGGGAAATGTTTGGGGAAAATCAAGCATCTAGTAAAATGACACGTGGCTAGACGAAGATGGCTCCAGGACCTCCTGTCAGAACAGGGCTCCAGGACCTCCTGTCAGAACTAGTCTTCGGGACCTATCGTCAGGGTCCGACAATAGAACCTGTCATCAGAGTCTGGTAACAGAACCCATCACCAAGGTTTAAAGTTAGGACCTTCATCAGACTCTGACATTATGACCTATCGTCAGAATCCGATAGCAAGACCTCCATCAGAGTCTGAATTCAGGGCTCACTAGTGGGAAGTTCATACCACTATACCAGGCTTGACTCTCACGAAGACAAGCACAAGTCACGCAAGGAATAGGCCCGAAATATCAGTTCCTTTTGACACAAATCTTCTAAACAAGGAATCAGACGGCCTATTAATTACTTTCTATTCCTTTAAGCTAGACAACCGCCCATAATAGGGTAGTTTTGAGATTCTAAGGAGTGAGCCAGCTAATGAGAAACGTGAATGAAATGTAACCGCTATTAGTTTTATTTTTCTTTTAATGGAATATAATAAATAATGAGAGAATTCTGAGGAGGGGATCGACCTTTTGATAATCAAATAATAATAGAGTGCTTCTTATCAATTTATGTATTCTTTTTTTATTCTATTGTTTGTAGAGTTTACTGCACAAACAGCTCCTAAACATGACAATTTGCTGTTAGGGTTGGTGCTCCGAGTGCCAATCCGGATCATATTTATGTCCGATTCATAAATACAGATAGTTTCATTTTCCATAATATTACTAATTTTAACGGTAGCACCCTTGTCTTTTATACACTTATTCGATCTAATTGCGATTCGATATCTGATTACGATTAGATCGAAACTAAATCTGGTTTAGTGATATGTGTATTAGACAAAGACCCTAGGATTTACGATATAGTGCGCAGTTACAACGTAGTATGTAATTGACATTGGGAAACGCACTATAAGATGTATATCCCTAAATAAAGTTCGTGGTCAAGATTTACTAACACGGGTCGGTTAGTAAAATCCGTTGAGACCAGTACATGTCGTATATCGTGACTTGGTCCGATGGCTTATCCCAGTGAACCATGAGTCTCGGGAGACTCGTATAGACATGTAGGTGTTTATTTGATAAGACACTGAACGACTCACTGAAGGTTTCCTAATAGATGGTACACCAACGTCAATAGGAACCTTCTCGAGTTGAGCGAGCATAGTGGTCCTTCGACTTGAGATATCACTGTGGATATATGAGCTATCCTCCACACTTTGATGGCAGTCACGTCAACGATCTAGTCATGATCAGACCTCCGCCTGTTCGTTGGGTGTGGACTGATGCTTATGATATCCAGTGCGTATCAAGACAGGATCCGTCAGTCCTGTGTACAGGGCATAGGCATCCTCACGTGTTTATGATCTAGTAAATCCATGGCCGTGGTATAACGTCGGAAATTAGTTCCGAGTGTTATTTCATGATCGTAAATTGAAAGTCGACTGTATTATACCGAACGGATTTGACGTTCTCATCTATATCCCAGGTATAATACGGATAACCTGTGACGGAGGGATTATACGTATGCTATGACCTCGACTTGCATAGTTTAGCGAGATTATCCGTGGTCGTCATAATCTATGAGTGGGTGGATTATGGACACGAAATTGGATTTCGTTACGGATAGACCTAAACTTAGAGAGTCCCACAATATGAAGTGTACTCGTTGAGCACTTGGGCAACGTGATATGAATAATACGGATTATTCATTATACTTCACCGGATTAAATGAGTTAATTCGGACCGTTTAATCGGTTAAATGATAACACATGCAATTAGGGAATTTTGTCCTCTAATAATTATTGTGTATTTGTATTTGATACATAATACGATTAAATACACATTAATTATTTGTCAAATGAGATTTTGACACATGTCATAAATATGTGTATTTATTATTTAATGTAAATAAAATACATATATTTGTGTAAATTAATTGTTTAATTATTTAATAGTTAAATAATTAAATAATCAATTTTTTCCCACCTTATCCATTTGTTATAATTGTTATAACAAATGGTGGATTATGATTGGAACATTTGGCATGACTTTTATTACACTTTTATTTGTCCAATTATGATTGGTTAAAATAAAGTGAAAATATAATTTTTATTTGATTAATTTCTAAAGGATAAAAATTGTCCTTATTTTTCCTTTATCCATTTGGTCAACAAAAAAAAAAAGCAAAAAGAAAGGAAAAATGATTTTTTCTCTCTCTTGATGTCTTTCCTTCATTGTCGAAAAGTTGGAAATAAAAGGAGGGATTTGTTTTGTCTTTCCTCTCCAATATACATTGCTGCCGAAACAAGAGGGAAAACTAACCCAAATTTTTGGTTTGTTGAAATCAAGAATAAAGACAAAGAAAATTCAAGAAAAAACTTGGATTTTAAGAGATTGAAAGGTAATCCTATACTTTCCAAGTTTGTAAATTTGTTTCATTTTTTTCTTGAATACTTAGAAATGTTCTAGGGTTTCTTTGTTTGTGAGAATTTGGGGCTTTTGTTTGTGGTTGATGGAGAAGGAAGAATATGCATGTGTGAAGTTGAAATTGGATGAAATTAGTGTAATTTTTATCCAATTTTGTTCAAATTGTATTGGACAATAAGTTGCCATTCTAGAGTGTAAATTCCACTCATTTTATGCCTACAATTGTTCTAGAGTGATTCATATATGTGGTGACTTGATTTGGTGTTAAGATTAGTTGATTTAGTCTTGTAAAAATTGGATTTAAAGCATGTAAATGGATTGTTTTACTGCCCAGATCAGATCTGGAATATCTGACGATTTGTTGATGAAAATAATGTCTTATGAATGTTATGGATGTATTTTGGGAGTTGGCAAAATTGCCGGAAAGTGTTTCCGACTTGAAATAAGTGAAAACGGCCAAAAACGGCGTTACCGGGTGAATTTTGAGCCAACCGGGTGACGGTTGTGAAAACAGTGATTCCGTCACTGTTCGGGCAGCCCATGAACTGCCCCGACACTATTGGAGCTGACTTGGGCAGTTTCCATAAGTGTCGGGTAGTCGGTTCAGTCAAAAACGCGTTTTAGGCAATTTTGCGAAAAAAACGGTTTTCGTAAAGGTTTCACGAGTTTCAACTATATTTATGTTAATATTTGATATTAAATAAATTTATTTAGGTGATATATGAATAAATTATTAATATTAGATATTGAATAATTTATTCGGTATTTTGAAAATGTTTTAAAATACGATTTCGTCCGGACCCGCGCTTCCGCTGCGTCCTGACCCCAAAACCCCAACATTTGCCACTGGGCAAACACTTAACAATGGGAGTATTAGATGTTCATAAAGACCTTTACAACAGAACTAGCTTACTTTATAAATTACCTACCTATTGTATGGGCCAAATTTGGGCCAAGGGTAAAATCGTCTTTACAGTTCAAAACCCTACAGTAAGTAAGGCCCAAGAGTGTAAAATCAAACCCATAAAACCTAGCATTATTGAATTATAATCACGCCACATGCTTACGGATAACTCATCAACCACTCTTCCCTCATTTTGTCTAGCGTAAAGCATAAATTCACATGCTAAGATTCTTCATTATCGAAAGATAGTATTGAACATGTTGTGGGTCCTATCATCAGAGACTTCAGCATATTGTAGATCCCACCATCACGTGTACAACTTATATTCCAACTGTAAAGTGACTTCCTTCAAATCTATAAAAGGGAAGAGATTCTCAACTCTCGGCAGGGCTCACTTACTAGCTTACGCTCTCTGACACAAGCTCTCTGAGCCCCCCACTCCCACAGACACATATCACCGCCTTCACGGCCACCCAGAGAGGTCAAGGTAATAACAAACCTTACTTTCACATTTTACTTATTCACTGCTCATTTCATACTACTGACTTGAGCGTCGGAGTGCCCCCGGCACCCACCACACCGGTGGGCAGTCTGCTCCCGCTCACTCTACCTTTGTCTTGCAGGATCGCTAATGCCCCCAACCTACAAATTCTGATTGTGGACCTCGGCCGAATTCCAGCATCCACAATTTGGCGCCCACCGTGGGGCCTTAGCGATTCATAGCAAGCAAAGACCACTCAGTCGACAATCCTTACAAACAAACACCAGATCTTGTGGTGGCATAATCAGCCACTCTACAAAACAGTTACGATCAATGGAAGATTAAAACTGATCCATGTAAAACTCTAGTACTAATCTCCAATAGTATCTGGAACATAATTCATTCTTCGGCCACTCAAAGGCGTGAGGCTACAACTCTTTTCAACTATCTTATCAACCCAATTTCTTAGAAGCATTCAAGAATATGGAAAGTGAAAATCCACCATCAGACGACTATCCACTTAATCAACAAAGAAGCCATCATTTTTATCCAGCCGACCAATCACGGCAAGTCACATCTTCCATGTGAAAGGAAATGTTGGAGTAATTCACTCCAGTCTACCTGAAGTCGAACTATCAATAAGGAAAAGCTCAATCGGGATAACATCAACACTCTTTCCCTATAAAGCATCAACTTCATACTACATGGATGGATTATCACTACCTCAGGACAACATGGGAAAATTATCATTGATGGAATGTCATCCATTCCAGCCGACGTGAAAGATGACATGAGTGGATAATTATCTTCTTCAGACGACAGGGATAAATCCTAATCTTCTTCATACGACATGAAAGGTGTGTCGTCCGCTTCAGACGATGCTAATAGGATTGTCATCCCATTCAGAGGACGTGGAAGGATTGCCATCTGCTCCTGTCAACATGAAAAGTTCTTCATCTCCTCCAGACTACGTGAAAGGTTTGTTTTCTTATCCAGTCTACATGAAATGATTTTCATCTATTCTCAATATGAAATGTATGGATACCATTAACTTCAAACTACATAGGAAATCATTCATCATGTCTAGTAAAATGATTATTCTCATAGAAATTCATCAAGTCCGATAGAAAGAAGACTTTCTTGAACCTTCATTAGGTCCAGTCCACCCTAGCCTCATAGATTCTAATCAGATCCAGTAGAGTGGACTCTTATTCACCTCCATCAGGTTCAGTAGACAATAGGTTTATGGACACTTCTTGGGCCTAGTCTACCGTGGTTCTATTGACCTTCACCTGGTCTAAAGACTGGATATGATAATTTAAAAAAAAAATTAGAACCTCACAAGCGACAAAGAATTGAGATAAAGTGAGCTCAACTATCCTAAGCTGAAAAGTTGAGTTAAATAAAGAAACTCAATTACCCGCAGTACCAAAAAAAAAAAAAAAAAAAAAAACCCACACTACATATGCAGGATGAATGGCCCTAACATGAAATAAAGCGGTACACTCACCCAAGCTCCATGCTCAGCCCATGTTGTAGACCCCAGAAAATAAATAGGAGAACACAAAAATAAACCCCTGGCATAAAACCATGGGTAGAGAAAAAATGGTGACATTTTGTGCATTGGTAGTATACTCATCAAGGCACTACACTTTATTATTTGGCATGTTATGCATTAGAATTTCATTATTTGGCATTTAGTGCATTGAATTCTTGGTATTATATTTCATCAACAAATATGGGCCCTACACTTTATGGTTTGGCATGTTGTGCATTGGAATTTTGTTAATGTATTCCTTCAACAAACGTAGACTTCATTGCTTGGCATTAGGTGCATTGAATTCTTGATATTATATTTCATCAACAAACATAAGTAGGTCCCACACTTTATTGTTTGGCATGTTGTGCATTGGAGTCTTGTTAGTGTAATTATCAACAAACGTAGGCCCTATTGGATACAATCATATATCTCCATATTTCTCATTCGACAAAAAACCATATGCAGCCCCACTCGACCAAAAATGTATATACACACACAATGGAGTGACTCACTCGAAAAAATTACAACTGCCATATAAGAGACAGCTTGTAAAAGTTACATGTCAAGTCAATCTCACGAATCACTTTGAAGGGTCTACAAAGCCCACATCACTTATAAGCACAACAAGGCCATTCAATACACCATACGACGTTATGCCAAGCGACAGGCACAAAGGAGATATTGTGAAAATTTGGACTTTGTCAACATCTAGCCCAAATAAAGCATAAGAAAATCCATTGAAGCATGGGGTCAAAGCCTCACAAAATCAGCATATTCACCACATAGATTAGCACACCCGAACCTAAATTCATTTTCATACGACTCCCACATCAATTGTTTTGGAATGAATGAGCCTACCAAGCACAAAAAGTCAAATACCTCCTGCCACCACACAAACAATATGCCAAACCAAGAAGCCCACCAGCCCAACTAGCCACAAAAAAAAAAAACAACAATAACACGACAAGTGAAAGCTCAAAATCCATTCGACTAAACTACATACAAAAAACAAGAGCCCACTTGCCAGATGACAACAACCCACATGCAATGCAGATGTATGAAGCCAGCCCACATGCGCAAGCCATGATCAGTCCATCCAAATGAGCGAGCTGGTCAAAGCGCAGATGGCCCAATGGCCCATTCGCCAAGAAGACAAAATAATAGCATGAGTTACGTGAAGTTGGCCCACTTGTTAAAAACCTGGTCATTGTATTCAAGCTTGACTAGTGCATGGGACACCTAGCACAAAGCTGCCAAAGTCGTGTGGTCCCTAATTAAATAAGGAGCCATGTGCTGGTAATTTGTCAAAAGCCACTCGACACGGTGTATATGAAACAAATAAAGGATTGGCACTAGGAGAATGTGCCACTCTACAGAACATAATTGAAGGATTGGCACTAGGAGAATGTGCCACTCTACAGAACATAATTGAAGGCTTGCCACTAGAGAAATGTGCCACTCGACACAACACGGGCTTGAGGGAAAAATTCCATTTGATACAACAAATCCAATGATAATCGAATATGCAAACAGTATTGATACAAAGGCATAGAATGGAAGGCCCATGATTTTCCAAACGACAGACAACGGCCCATTAACTATCATACGATTGCCTATAGTGGTAGACCACTCACGTATGAGGCCATAATGTGCAGATCAGCCCACTCACGTCCATCGACACTACAAGCATATTTAAATATCACTTTTGTAGCATGAAATCAGAGCTAATTAACAAAACTACATGCTACAAAACTCAAGCTTTGTAAATTCAATTTTAGCACACTGCCAGGAGGCTCCATACGACACTACACAAACGAAGCTCAAAAATTAAAAAGATGATCCATACTACATTACATGAAGGCTCAGAAGACATTGAAGGATAGTCACCCTCTCGAGACAACATACATGAAATTTCATCTCCAAATCACATGAAAGGTTAGACATCATTTTCATACTACGTTGATTTAATATTGCCAACTTCATACTACATATGGAATTTTCTATCATGAATAGTAGAATGAAGAACTCCCTAGGACCTCCTTTTGGTCCATTCGACCAACCTTTATTAGGTTAGGTAGTATGGAAATTCTATATGACTTTCATCAAAGTTAATTCTATTGTAGTAATCATCGAGCTTGGTCAGGTCTTGTATAATTAGTAATGACCTTGATAGGCATCCATCTCTTCCATACTACATATGAACATAATCGTCTCCACACTACGTATGGAGATTATCATCAGGTTCATTCGACAGTAGTCTCCTAACCTTCATCAGGTCAGGTAGAATGAAAATTTTCTTGGACCTCCTTTAGGTCCAATCGACCAGCCTTTTCAAGTTAGGTAGTATGAAATTCTCTTGAACTTCTATCAGGTTCAGTCAACCAATCTTTATCAAGTTTAGTAGAGTGGTGATTCTCATAAACATGCATTAGTTTCATACGACCGTGTCTCATGGACCTTTGTCAGTTCCATTCGACAGTAGTATCATGAATATGTAGAATGAAGATTCACTTGGACTTACATCAAGTTCAGTCGACCATAGCTTCTTGGACCTTCATCAGGTCTAGTAGAATGAAGATTCTCATAGATAATCATTAGGTTCATCCAACTGTACCTTATGGACCTTCATCATGTCCATTTGATAGTCCATTCGACAGTAGTATCATGGACCTTCATCAGAACTAGTAGTATGAGAAGGAAAGACTCTCATAGACCTTCTTCAGGTCTAGAAGAGTAAAGATCCTCATTGACTCATGTTAGATCCTGTAGAGTGAGGAATGAAGACCCTCATAGATCTTCATTATGCATGGAGTGTGTAGATTCCCATGTACCTACATCAGGTATAATGGAGTGTGTAGACTCCCACGTACCTTCATCAGGTATAGTGGAGTGTGAATATTTTCTTGGACCTTCATTGTGTCATGTGGAGTAGACTCTGATGTACCTTCTTCAAGTATAGTAGAATGAAAATTTCTCTTGGACCTTTATCGGGTCGGGAGGAGTAGACTCCCATGTACCTTCATTAGGTATAGTGGAGTATATAGACTTTCTTGAACCTTCATCTGGTTCAAGAAAGTCTATATGGATCAGTCGACTGGGGACATCCCCCATGGCTCATAAAGAGTCAATTGATTATCCTGATCATCATCTGGATCAGTCGACTGGGGACATCCCCCATGGCTCATAAAGAGTCAATTGATTATCCTGATCTTCATATGGATCAGTCGACTAAGGACATCCCCCATGGCTCATAAAGAGTCAATTGATTATCCTGATCTTCATCTGGATCAGTCGACTGGGGACATCCCCCATGGCTCATAAAGAGTCAATTGATTATCCTGATCTTCATCTGGATCAGTCGACTGGGGACATCCCCCATTGGCTCATGTAGAGTCAAGTTGAAGACCTGACCTTCATCTGGTCAGACGACATTGTAGATTCCCCTGGTCCTTTGACCCGTTGTATGGGGATTATCCTGATCTTCATCTGGATCAGTCGACTGGGGACATCCCCCATGGCTCATAAAGAGTCAATTGATTATCCTGATCATCATCTGGATCAGTCGACTGGGGACATCCCCCATGGCTCATAAAGAGTCAATTGATTATCCTGATCTTCATCTGGATCAGTCGACTGAGGACATCCCCCATGGCTCATAAAGAGTCAATTGATTATCCTGATCTTCATCTGGATCAGTCGACTGGGGACATCCCCCATTGGCTCATGTAGAGTCAAGTTGAAGACCTGACCTTCATCTGGTCAGACGACATTGTAGATTCCCCTGGTCCTTTGACCCGTTGTATGGGGATTATCCTGATCTTCATCTGGATCAGTCGACTGGGGACATCCCCCATAGACTCATGTAGAGTCAATTGATTATCCTGATCATCATCTGAATCAGTCGACTGGGGACATCCCCCTAAATGTCAAGCCAACTTGAAGACTTAAACTACTCTTAGTCCAAAAGACATTGAATTCTCTCTACGTATCTAACATGAACTATGCATTCTCAACTGGCACTCTTACATCTTGTTTCGTTCGACACGTATAAAATACTCTCTAAATCAAGAACTTCTTGACTTAGAGAGTAGGGGACAAACTGTATGGGCCAAATTTGGGCCAAGGGTAAAATCGTCTTTACAGTTCAAAACCCTACAGTAAGTAAGGCCCAAGAGTGTAAAATCAAACCCATAAAACCTAGCATTATTGAATTATAATCACGCCACATGCTTACGGATAACTCATCAACCACTCTTCCCTCATTTTGTCTAGCGTAAAGCATAAATTCACATGCTAAGATTCTTCATTATCGAAAGATAGTATTGAACATGTTGTGGGTCCTATCATCAGAGACTTCAGCACATTGTAGATCCCACCATCACGTGTACAACTTATATTCCAACTGTAAAGTGACTTCCTTCAAATCTATAAAAGGGAAGAGATTCTCAACTCTCGGCAGGGCTCACTTACTAGCTTACGCTCTCTGACACAAGCTCTCTGAGCCCCCCACTCCCACAGACACATATCACCGCCTTCACGGCCACCCAGAGAGGTCAAGGTAATAACAAACCTTACTTTCACATTTTACTTATTCACTGCTCATTTCATACTACTGACTTGAGCGTCGGAGTGCCCCGGCACCCACCACACTGGTGGGCAGTCTGCTCCCGTTCACTCTACCTTTGTCTTGCAGGATCGCTAATGCCCCCAACCTACAAATTCTGATTGTGGACCTCGGCCGAATTCCAGCATCCACACCTATTAACAAATTTGATCATAAAAATTATCATTAAGTTTCAAAAGAAGCTTACCAGAACATCGTCAAGACATAAAGGCGTCAATCCTCCTTTATTGAACCACTCGCTCTTTACCTTCACATAAATAAACAAACAATTAAATAAATTCCATAAATTTCTTTCTATGGATAATTAATCACGAATAGTAAATGATAAATGATAAAATATGTAAAATTTATAAACCTGGGAAGGGTGAATGACGGGAAGGCTGAAATGCCGCGCGATTTTGAGGATCAAATTTCTCCAAAATTGGAATTTGGGTTCCCAATCGGATCTTTGTCCGCTAAAAGCTTTGAATCGAGCTGTGGCGATTACGTCGTTGTTCCAATCGGGTACTTCCTTTAATATGAATTCGCTCACGGAGATGGAACTCATCTTTTACAGTTCTAGGGCTTAAGACCAGTTGAATTTTTACTTGGATTTGGTTTGGCTTTTGATACGTTGGATTTGAAAAGTATCTGGATTCTCGACCGGATCGTAATTTCGACCCGAAATGTCAACCTCAAAGTAGCCGACGTCGTTTAGTTGAACGAGGAAAACTGTTTTCTTTTCCTCTATTAAACGACGCCGTTCCAGAAGTTGGCCTTTGTACAGAAGTGCCGTCTGAACTATTGAAAGACGGGATCCGCTAGCATATTGGGGGTATGACTGAAATTTCATGACATTAATATATAAATTTGGATATTAAACATGAAAATTATGGTATTAAATATGAAAATAGTACATTAATATGAAAATTCAGATATTAAACATGAAAATAAGCTATTTAAATATTAAAAATTACTTTAAACATGATTTGACACTAATTTGACAATTCATTTTATTATTTTGTTAAAATTTTATTAATTTTATATTATTTTAATAAATTTTTTTTTTTTTTTTTGCACCAATTGATGAATTAACCCAAGACTTGAAAATCACTATTGATGAAGCTTGAACACTTCCACATCCAAAGTCTCACATGCAAGTGTAGCTTGAACAATTTTAGGCCCTCCGATGTGGTGAAGAGTGATGGTTGGAAAAGGTTTCCTACTTGGCAACGGTGAATCTTGCGGAAAATACCAATGGAGGATCTGAACTGAATTCCATGGGTATTAAAAAAATCTTTTAACTAATTAAAAGCAATAAATAAATAAATAAATATTTATATATAGAAATGCGTAGCAATTATCCTCCTCTGAGAATATCTAGAAAGCTAACTGTCTCCAGTTGCCTCCAAGTGTATCCACACACTGAGATGGAAATTCCGATTTAGAAATTCTAGAAACTTTCAAAGCTTATGAAGACTTGTTTCATAACACTTTGTGAAGCTTGGTTAATTTTCTATGGAAAATAAAATAACTCAAGCATAAGCTTTCATGAGACAACAATTTGCTTCACTTGATGCTTTGTCTCTTTTGCCTCGGAAATACAAAGAAAAATAAGTTTTTTCTCTTGATTTAGCCTTTGACCGAATTTCACTATATGTTTTTTTGTGAGATGATTTTACTTTTATATCTAATATAAACCCTAACTACTTGTGATCTAAGGGAACAAGTAAATTTACCAAATAACAAGTTACTTTGCCTTTATTAATTCTCTACACAACTTGATGTATAAAGTTAACAAGTTAACTAAATCAACTTGCATAAAAGATCTAATAAAGTTTAGTAAAGATATTTAATTTAAACTAATATTAAATATTAATATCAAATATAAAATAAATATTTTATATTTAATCTAAAAAAATAATAATATAAATCAAATTAAATTCAAATCATTGATACAAATATCAATTTGGTGGATTTAACTTGAATTTGACACTTGTCAACTAACTAGTGGTGACAAGTATAAAGTTAAACTTTATTCAAGGCCAAATCATATTTTGCCATGTGTAAAGACAAATATCTTAATAACTAATATCCAAATATTAGTGTTATACATCTCTAAATGTATCTCAACTGTCCGCAAATCGTATTTGTATTATTTCATAAATTATCGAAACATTTTCCGAATAAACGGGTTCTAGCTCGTCGACCCGGAAAATATTTTGTACTTTACCAATAAAGTATCGTAATTACGTATCGATCAAATATCGACACAATTCAATTAATTCGTCAACCATTTGACTAATTCGTGTGACCCTCTACGTTTACCGTGAACTGGACATAGGTCAGTACGAATCATTTTGTATCACTTCGTCACAACTCATTATAAACAAAGTTCCTAATGCTCATGAGTGACCTCTAGCAAGCTGTCATGATCCCCAGACACAATTAATAAAATATCGGATAAACCCATATAGTCGTGTAGTAAAATCATTCTATTGTTGACTCCCGATCGAGTACGGGCCATGAAGTGATCAAGCCCCTAACTCGATTATAGGATAAAGAAGTCATTTATATACGCGATCCATGTATCCACAAAAATACATTTTTGGGAGACGTATACTTTTGCCAAATATTCGATACCCGTATGTGATTTTATTTCCTAGGATCTCAAGCTTAATTATCCGAGCCAACAGATTTCATCTTGATTATCACCTGGCCTTATACATTAAGAACACATCTACATCAAACTTCTTTCACCAGACATGAAAAGCTCAGTGCAATAGATACAACTGAACGATGCGCCTTAATATGGAAGACAGTTGTGATATCTTAGGTCAAAAGACTAATGGTACACTAGTACGATTGTGTGACGAATCATTGATTATTGATAATCGCTCATTTGATTCGTCATGTTCTTCGACACATTACCCATGTTTATGTTTTTGTGACATGAGACTCGTCACCCAGTTATTAGCATCAGATACTAATCAGTGATAGCATCAAAACATGCCAACCATGTGATGTGATCATCCATGATGACATCACCTCAATCGGAATTGATTCAGATGTATTTAAATCGAAAACTTTGTACTAATATCTACAACTCTTTGCAAATAGAGTTTCGACATATAATACATCAAATGTTCTTATTTTGCATATTATAATAAAAAGATTACAATTGTATATATACAAAAGATAATATTGCCATATTATTAATCATAAACTATTTTACAACTAAATACAAAAGTATATTTACATAAGGACGATATTCTCAAATCGTTGTGACAAGATTGGTTCTAGTGCATATCTCCAACAAACTCTCACTTGCACTAGACCCATTCACTATGGTATTCAATACCCATCTTTTCAAGATGGTGATTCAGTTGCTGTTGTGTCATAGATTTAATCATTGGGTCCACCACGTTGTCTGCCGACAAAGTTCTCTAAACGACCAGTTGTTTATGTACAATAAACTCTTTGATCAAGTGATATTTTCGCTGAATGTGTTTAGACATCTGGTGAGACCAAGGTTCCTTAGCCTGAGCTATAGCTCCATTATTATCACAGTACAAGTTATTGGAACATCAATGGAAGGAACCACACCAAGTTCAATTACAAACTTTCGGATCGAGACTGCCTCGTTCGCAGTTTCAGAAGCAGCGATAAATTCAGCTTTTGTAGTAGCTTGTTCATAACTTTTCCAACTTACAACTCCTCTATTACATATGAAAATAAATACAGATGTAGACTTTTTATCATCCACCTCTGACTGAAAGTTAGAATCTGGGTAACCCTCAATATTTAGCTCACATGCCTCATCTGTCAAAACTAAATCCTTAATTCTTCGCAAGTACTTAATGATTATTTTGACTATAATCCAATGTTGTTCTCCAAGATTTGTCTGATATCTGCTCGTAACACTTACAGCATAGGCTATATCAGGTCTTATACACAACATTACGTACATGAGACTCCTTACGGTTGAAGCATAAAGAATCCTCTACATGCACGCACGATCAACTTCATCATTGGGTCCTATCTCTTTCGAGAGATGGACGACATTACCGCAGGGTAAGAAACCCCACTTTGAGTCATCCTTACCGAATTTCTTCAGTATTTTATTTATATGTAATTTTTGGGAAAGACCTATAATTCGTTTTGTTCTATATCCATAAAGACAAATACCTAAAATATAGGTTGCTTCTCCTAGATCTTTCATGGATAATATATTAGAAACAATATTTTTGTCTCAGTTAACATGCCGACACCATTTTCTATCAGTAGTATGTCATCCACATACAACACAAGAAAAATGATGGCTATGTTAGACTCCTTCTTGTAGACACATAGTTCATCAATATTATTGATGGAGCCAAATGATTTGACCGCATCATCGAATCGTATGTTTCAACTTTTAGAAGCTTGCTTTAATTCATATATGGATCTATTCCGCTTACAAACTTTATAACTATCTACAACAAACCCAATAGGTTGTTTCATGTATATGGTCTCCTCAATGAAACCATAGAGGAATGATGTCTTTACATCCATCTTTCATTTCTCATAGTCATAATAAGCTACAATCGCAAGTAATATCTTAATAGACTTTAGCATAGTTAGTGACGAAAAGGTTTCCTCAAGTCATTACTAACTTTCTAAGTATAACCATTTGCAACTAGCATAGCTTTATAAGCATCAACGTTTCAATCTCTACCAATATTCTTTTTGTAAATCCATTTACAACCGATTCAGACAATTTCCTCATGTGGATCAACAAGTGACCACACCTGATTGGCATACATGGAGTCCATCTCGGATTTTATGGCCTCCACCTATCTTCCAGAATCAATATCTAATATTGTCTCATCATAAGATCTAGGATCTTCCCTTTGTTGCTATTCTCCTATCTTGAATGATTCAAAATCATTTCCAGATAGAAAGAAGTCGTGTTACGGGTGGTGAGAACTCCTAATAGATCTACGAAGAGGTAGGTCTATTGAAGGTTGATTATTAGATTGAACAAGTTCATATGTATGAACTTGTTCTTTTGTATCAACAGACTCATCCACCGGATGTTGGTAATCATCAATCTTCATAGACTTTTCTAAGAGTTGGTTTTTCTACCTACATCTCAATCCTCTATAAATTCAATTTCGAGGATTTTTACGTGTTTGCCAATCAAAATTATTTGATTAGTATGAAAGTAGAAATAATATCTTAAACTATCTTTAAGATATCCTATAAAATGATCTTTTTCATATTTATCACGTTTAACTTTTAAAACATAAGATGGACATCCCCAAGCCTTTAAGTGATTAAAGCTTGGGTGTTTCCCATGCCATATCTCATATGGTGTTTTGAGAACTAATTTGGATGAAGCCCGATTTAAGATATATATTACGGTTTTTAAGGCATATCCCTAAAGATATATTGGTAAGTCTGTGAATCTCATCATGGATCGTAACATATCAAGTAAGATACGATTTCTTCTTTTCAATACATTATTTTACCATGGTGTATACAGAGAAGTGAGTTGAGAAATTACACTTTTAGTCTTAAAGAAATCTAGAAATTCAGTACTTAAGTATTCACCTTCACAATCAGATCGTAGAGTTTTAATACTTTTTCCTGTTTGTTTCTCTACTTCTGTTTTCTTTGAACATGTCAAAAGATTTAGATTTGTACTTCATCAAGTACATATAACCATACCGTAATCATCAGTGAAGGTTATGAAGTATGAGAAATCTCCTTTTTCCATTTCCTTATATATATATATATATATATATATATATATATATATATATATATATATATATATATATATATATAAGGAAATGCATAGCTATTATACCTCTTTTGAGAATATCCAGAAAGCTAATTGTCACCGGTTGCCTCTAAGTGTATCCATACACCGAGATGGTTTTAAGAAATTTCGATTTAGAAATTCAAGAAACTTTCAAAGCTTATGAAAACTTGCTTCATAACACTTTGTGAAGCTTGGTTATTTTTCTATGGAAAGAAAATAACTTATGCTTAAGCTTTCAAAAAACAACAATTTGCTTCACTTGATGCTTTATCTCTTTTGCCTTGGAAATACAAAGAAAAATATTTTTTCTCTCTTGATCTAACCTTGGCCAAATTTCACTATATATTTTTTGTGAGATCATTGTACTTTTATATCTAATATAAACCCTAAAAAATTGTGATCTAAGGTTACAAGTAAATTTACCTATGATAACAAGTCACTTTGCCTTTATTAATTATCTACACAACTTGTTGTATAAAGTTAACAAATTAACTAATCAACTTGCATATAAATCTAATAAAGTTTATTAAAGATATTTAATTTTAACTAGTATTAAATATTAATATCAAATCTAAAATCAATATTTTATATTAATCTAAATAAATAAATAATATAAAACAAATTAAATCTAAACCATTGATACAAATATCAATTTGGTGGATTTAACTTGAATTTGACACTTTTCAACTAAAGTAATGACAAGTATAAAGTTAAACTTTATTCATGGCCAAATCATATTTTACCATGTGTAAAGACAAATATCTTAATAACTAATATCCAAATATTAGTGTTATACATCTCTAAATGTATCCTAACTGTCCACAAATCGTATTTGTATTATTTCATAAATTATCGGAATATTTTCCGAATAAGCAAGTGCTTGCACGTCCACCCAGGAAAATATTTTATACTTTACCAATAAAGTTTCATAATTACGTATCGATCGAATATTGACGCAATTCAATTAATTTGTCAACCATTCTGCTTATGTGTGGGGCCCTCTAGGTTCACCGTGAACTGGATATAAGTCAGTACGAACCATTTTGAATGACTTTGTCATAACTCATTGTAACCGAAGTTTCTAATGATCATAAGTGACTTCTAGTAAGGTGTCATGATCCCCATACACAGTGAATAAAATATTAGATAAACCCATGTAGTCGTGTAGTAAAGTCCTTCTACTGTCGACTCTCGATCGAGTGCGGGCCATTAAGTGGTCAAGCCTCTAACCCGATCATAAGATAAAGAAGTCATCCATATACGGGATCCATGTATCCACAAATATTTGATTTAATGAGATGTGTACTTGAAACAAAAATTCGATATCCATATGTGTTTTTTCTTCCTAAGATCTCAAGCTTAATTATATGAGCTAACAGATTCCATTTTGATTATCACATGTCCTCATACTTAAGAATGCATCAGATAAGTAAAACGAGATAATGACGATACGTAACGCCCTCATACGTCAAGTTTTCACATAGATATTACAGATAGGTGTTATGGGGACATCGATATATAACACCCATAAACACCAAGTTTTCACAAAGATTTCTAAAGTTTTAAGATAAAAAGGATTTTCAGAGATTTATTAATGATTTTTTCATATATAAAGACACAATTTCCAAAGAGTTTTATAGATTTCTAACCACAAAGATTGCAGAAAATTTTTAGAGAGTTTTACAATTTTCCAAAGTATGGAAATTTTTGATTTTACGATACGATAGTTTTAGATTTGATTTCATTAGTTTGAAATCTATCAATTTAAAACTGATTTCATCATTTTTATAGAGTTTTTCACGACAATATTTATGGACCATGTACAGTTAGTCCCTGTGGGACACAGAAACTGGGCGACGCATGCTGTTCCGGGCTCGCGGCCCGGTTGGGAGTACGGAGTAGCCTGCGGGGGACTAAATCAGAGAATAATGGAGTCACCACCCGGTGTGAAACGGGAAAAATGATTTAAGGCCGCACTCACCCCTCGCAAGGGAAGACCTCAAACCGTTGGGTTCGGAATGGTCCCTTACTTATGCCACTTGTAATGAAATGATTTGTGTAATAATTTAATCGAATCTACGCAACATATTTCCAAGAGTATTCTACTTTTAAGTTCACATGCATGAAAGTAATTATCATAACGGCAAACATGCAATAGCACACGGCAATCTCATGAACATACTTTGATCATATAATGCGGAAAATAAAGAACAACCTAAAAATAATGCAAATTCCAAACGTAAAATAATTGACTATTCATGCTTGAAAATGAACAACTAAATAGGCTAAATCATACTTAAGAACCAAGTAACATACTAACGGCCTAATCATGCTTGAATATCATCTCATTAACACATCAAATAGATAAATGCAGGAATACAAATAGTATGATTGATTACATGATACAAGAGAAATCACCTAAGAAATAATTATGCATGACATGTGATGAAAATGACTCAGTTCAGTGTATGCGTGTTCGTGTAGTGTTCGAAAACGAGTTCGAACGGTAAACAGAAGGTTCTCGTTCGTATGGCGTTTGATAACGCGTTTGAACATGACAAGACTTGATGAAACAAAATGCATGCGCGTTCGAGTAGCGTTCGTAAACGCGTTCGAACGATAAACAAAAGGTTCACATTCGTATAGCATTTGAGAACGTGTTCGAACGGGACCAGACCTGATGCATGATAAAACAAAGGAAATACGTGCGCGTTCGAGTAGCGTTTGTAAATGCGTTCGAACGGGAAACAGAAGGTTAACGTTCGTGTAGCGTTCAAGAACGCGTTCGAACGGGACAAGATCTGATGCATGATAGACGACGTAAACGCATACGCAGATGCATAATGTAGGACCCCATGTGCCCGATTGAACTCATTCCCATTCAATCGAGCATACCTCGTCCGGCGTGGCAAAACATCGTGGTAAAGGTAGCCTTCGGGCATTTTCCCTCGAATAGAAGACCTTTAATCCACCCTAGTTAGCCCATGCGCATTAGAATGCAATACATGCATAAATAGAACAATGATATGCATAAAGTCAATGACATAACAAAAGGCGCAACAAAACATCGTGGTAAGGTAGACTTCAGGCATTTTCCCTCGAATATAGGACATTTAATCCACCCTAGTTAGCCCATGTGCATCACATCACAATGCATAGAAAGTAAAGACAACAATATAGAACTTCGTATGCTCGGTTGAACATATCTCACATCCAACAAAGCATACTTTGTCTGGCACGGCAAAGTATTGGCGTAAAGGTAGCCTTTTGGCCTTTTCTTCCCTCAAATGGAAAACCTTTAGACCAACATACTAAGCCCATGCGCACTATATCAACACACAAACAAACGACATACGGAAAGTAAAATGGCGGAATATAAAAATGCGGATAACAAACGAACAAGATAAAATATATCGAAATATGTGCCGTTTGCTCAAGTGGTACGTGGAGTTGTATCCCAAGTACAGACTGCACTACCATCCATTCAGATTCGGCTACGAAATTTACATCTGGGTTTCCATCGTATATACCACAAGAGACGACACATTTTCCATTCATTCAAGGGCCACAACACACATCAATCAATGACTCTCATGCGAAGAAAATTTGATAAATGATTAAAATAAGAATAAAGATAAATAAAAGATGGTGCCCTCAGGTCTAACCTTTTATGTCGTCTCTCGAAAGCGCGTTACACGGCCGTTGGAAGGGTTGATGTTCCATAACTTTTCTGGTTCACTGATTTTCTGTTTTTCCTCGCTGTTTCGCTGTTTGGGCTGCTGTTTTCACTCCGTTTCGCTGCTGTTTTCGTTGTATTTTCTGGTCACTATTTTAAGGCAAATAGGGGACTGTTTTGGCGGTTTATTTGGACTGGTTTATGGGCAGTTTCAGGGGCTGTTTTGTGGTATTTTAGGGGTGCAGTTTGGGTAGTGTCGGGGACTATTTTGGAGGTTTATTTGGACTGGTTTGGGGCAGTTTCCAGGGGCTTTGCGTGAGGGTAATATGCGTGCAGGTTGCTAGGCGTCTGAAGGGTGTGTGCTGTGAAGTGAGGGACGTGAGCGTGCGCTGAGTGATCTTACGTGAGTGTGTACTGAATGCTGTGACGAGTGGAGGGGCAGGTGGCGTAGGCCTGTGAAGTATGTTGGAGGGATGGATTTTTATGTGTTGAGGCTATGAGTTGAGTTTGGCAGGTGGCGTTGTTGAGGGCTGGATGATGTGCTGAAGTTGAGTGAAATGGGGTAGGTGTGAAGTAGTGTGTGCGTGAAGTTGGTTTCGTGAGGGGCATGTGTCGTGGAGTTGAAGGTTGATGCGGGAGTGGGTTGGCTGTGAAGGTTCCTCTGGTGATGAGAGGATGCGGCAATGAAGGTGTGTTTCAAGGCTTCTTGTTGGACGGCAATGCAAGGGTTTCTTGTGTGAATTATGTGTGAAGGAGCTAGGGGGAAGTGTTGGAATTTGGTTTCTTTTATAGACAAAGACTAGGGCTTCCATGTGCTTAGATAGAAAGGAGACCAATTAGTGTCATACAAGGAAAACCTATTATTTGATTGGGGGACAAGATTTGGTTTAATTAGGAAGTTAATATATTTGATTTATGTTAATTAGGTAGGCAATTATTTAGATTTTATTTGTTTTATTTTGATTTTCCCATGTGTTAAATATGCATTTTATTAATTTGGATGTGTTTCAAGTGGGCTTGGGCGTGAATGGGCTTGGTGTGGGCCTTTGGTTTGTGAAGATTTAATGTGATTTTAATTTAATTTAATTTAGTTTCAATTTAATTGGTTTTAATTTTAATTTGTGACATGTTTTAATTATTTCTTGGATTGGGCTAAGAATGTGTTTTAAAATAGAGGTCCAACAAGCGAACCCGAAGCTAACAAGCGAATAAAATCCAACAAAGTACTGATTTATGAATTTTCCCTTCCGACGTCTGTTTCCCGCGACTTCCGTGACATAAAAGGTAATGCCTCTAAATGAGACTCATCATAGGGACTTACATGTAAAAATACAGTGCCTACAGTCCCCCTATCTGGTTGGAGGTATCTTCCTAGATATGAACTTTTCTTGATTAAGTGTATGCGTGCTTGTAATATCTTGAATTTTCATAATATTTCTGGAAGATTCTCAAATCAAAGTTAAAGTCTTGGAATAAAATGATAATGGAGAATAAGAGTTTAAGTGTTGAAAATTAGGTTAGAATGTCTTAAAATGAAGTTTTGTTGCATTGGGAAGCGCATGATTTCGAGAACCGGTTACGCTAATTTTACATATTTTTACTATAAAACTAGAAAACAAACTCTGATTGAGGTGATTTTGAACCATTAGGCTTATTTTCTAAGACGAACAACTTTCGTGTAAAACACTTTTTGAAATTGCAACAGATGAGCCTCAAAATGATAAATTATCGAAGAAATGCAATATTAGAGACCTGAATGTAATTTCTAGAAAATTTAGTATATAAACCCATATGTTTTCAAAAATTACGCAATGGAAAAAACTCATACCCTTGACCCCCCATGCACGCGAGAAGTTGAAGGGGGCTGACGCCGACCATCTGACCACCATCGATTGGTGTGATGGCACCGGCAAGTGCGCTCGACCATCGAACGTAAATGGATGCTAGTGGTCGGCCTATGAAGGCCGGGAATGGCGGAGAAAAGAGGAAGAACTTGTGGCTTACCCATCTCAATCTTAGCTCGTCGCTTTAATTCACGGTGTAATCTACCCACCGAATCAAAGCTTGCGGGACGTACTACAAGATTACGATTATGATTTTGTTGATCGGCGCTCGGTTTCACGTAAAATTGGGTAAGATCACATGGTGGAAAATGATACTAATGAGCCTTAGTGCTCTGATTCAAATTCCATCGATTCCTACACATTCATGAGAGTGTTAGGAGTTTGTTGGTGCCCATGAAAGTTCGGTAAGACATCCCGATAAAAACTCATTAATTTGACGTAATTAGAATATGTTCGGATACTTCTAATAGATTCGTAAAATAATGTATTGATATGTATTGAGTTAACTGAGCTAGAATGTTTTGAATTTGTGTTGTTGGTAGAATTCGAGTGAAATCGAAATGAATTAAATCGATCCGATAGGTTATGTAAATTTCCAGTAGATTCTTATTTTGAGTATTTCAATGCTCATGTATAGGTAATGGTAGATATGAGTTAATTATGATGATATAATGATATTTAAATGATTCTGGAAAGGTTCTGAGGGTTCAGGATCATTTCATAGCGTTTTCAGAAACTTTTTCAGATGAATTTCCGAAAACGATTAATTGGATGATTTAAGCTAAATCATTATCTGAGTATAATGTATAATGATGTATTAAGAGTATTAGAATAGTTTGGAAGAAACAAGAAAGATCTGAAAGGTTCCTAACCCATTCGTAATGTTTTTAGACTTTTCAAATGATTTACTGATTTTAAACCGAAAAGTGAATTTGATGTTATGGATTTGTAGTTTAAGATGTTCTAGAGTATTGAAATTGAAATCGTTGAAATCACACTTGATTTGGTTGTTCCGAGAAGGTCTGAAATTTTATTATAGTTAAGTCTGGAATTTCACAAAAAGACGATTCTAACCGTATTTCACCATTTGTTTTGACAGATCTGACTAGGTTCAAGAGTATTCGCGAAACCAGATATATACCGATATAACCGTTTTCAGAACAATATGTGTTATAGTTTATTGTTTCATAATTTACGAGTTATTTGCAATGGTTGATGGATTTTCTTTAGTACTTCAGGCATGATTTGAGATGATTCAGATATATTTTGAGAGTTCTTTGAACTTGAGATTTGTTTTGAAATGTTATGTTTCTGGATTTCAGAATATGCTATTGAATTTATTCTTTATGATTTTGATGATAGAGTTTTAAGATGATTATTTTTCATAGTGATTTGATGACGAATATGTTTTACGATGAATATGATGATTTATGATTTTATTGTGGATGACCATGTGCACATGAATAGTTAAAGATACATGTTAAATCCTCTATCTTAGAGTAAAAATATGAGGTCTGGCTGATGACGACCTATTATCTCAGAGTAAAGATATGGAGCCTTGCTGACGGCTACGCGTAGTGGGTCAGAACTCTCTACGCCTTATATAATTTGGCTAAATATTAGCCATGTATCCAAGTGAGACTTGGATAAATTTCGACAAAGTGGTATATATTTATTGAAATGACAATTTTCCCCTCCCTTTATAAAGCTCACTTTCACATCACTTTCAAGAGAGCTAGGGTTTTGAAATTTTTCTTATGGCTTGAAAGAGTTCAAGTGACAAGAAAAATTAGGGTTTTTGATTTGGTTTGATCATGTATAAAATTGGAAGCATGGATATATTATTTAGGAGATATAACAAAGGCTTACTATAAGATTAAGGCAATTTCTTTAATCATTTGCTTTGTAAATTATTTACAATTAATACCTAATTAGATATACTTGACCGGCATAATCACACGCGTATAACGCAAGCGCACGTATCGTTCAAGTAGTATAAATGTATCGATCCCAAAAGGACTTAATACCTAAGCTATTAATTTATGAAGTCAAATGTTTACTAGTATCTAATAGATTGGTTGTTTGATTGGCGTGTGATTAATTTATGAAGTCAAATGTTTACGAGTATCTAATAGATTAGTTGTTTGATTGGATGGTGACTTTAAACTTAAAACAAGTAAATTAAACAGCGCGAAAATAAATTAAAGGAAAATTCAATATTAAGAAACTATCCAGGGTTGTGAATCATTCCAATATCTTTTAAAGATGAAGTGGTTATCTCATCTTTGTGTAATATATTGATTTACTAACCTGTAACACGAAATTATGCAAAAGCCTTTGTCGATGGTCAGCTGTAGATACCCAATATAACCCAATTAATCATATATCTATGTCAACCAAGTTACCTGAATTCATTAAGATTAAGTTTCAATTGTGGCTACCCCCTCCTGACAGGTATATGTCTATCCTGTAAGGAAATCTATTAAAGGGTTATCTATCATCAAGGAAGATTGTGGGCTATTAAGTCTAAGGCTGAAACCTAAAATTCCTTTATCAAGTTTATTTTAAGTTTACCACATCAATCTTATTAATGGCCAGTTAATAAGAAGTATTAAGCTTAATACTTAATAATTAAACCTTTATATTACCCAAACTATAAAATAACCCCTTATAAACCGGTGATATTGGAATTCATCACAACCCCAGATAACAGGTTTAGTTATGACACATATTTAAGGCTAGTAAAAGCTTAAATAAAGTGAAAAAATATAAAGTAAATACTGGAAAGTAAATGCTGAAAATTAAATAAAGTAAATGTTGGAAAGTAAATGATGAAAATTAAAAAGGGAAATGTACAATAAAAGAAAATGCTGGGGTTAGATGATCCACTTTTATTACTTCTATTTTAGATATCTCCCTTATTATAATATATTAACTTTCTGTGATATTACCAACCGACTATATAAGCAATATCCTGATTAAGTCAAATTTATAATTAATTCCAACCGACCATACAGGCGGTATCCAGTTTAGTCAGGTTAAACCCAATTTTAATATTAAGTCCAACCGACCATAAAGGCGGTATCCTCATTAAGTCAGGTTTTAAATAGTTTATATATTATAATTAAGGGAGATTAATCTAAATATTAGTAATAAAAGCTTTACCTTTCACCCCAGCAGGGGGAGTTACCTCATCATTACCGAAAAGTAAATAAAGGAAAATACTATTGCGTAAAAGTAAATGAAATTAAATACAAAAGTAAAGACTGAAAAGTAAATAAAAGAAAGTGCTAATGCGAAAATTAAATACTGAAAGCTGTAAATAAACAAATAAGATTCAATCTTCTTAGTATTCTTAAGGAATTCCTTAGAAGAAAGTATGAAATGAGTTTTGAAATTCGGCTTCAATTTATAGGTGAAAATTGGCCTCACGCGTCGCGACGCGTGGAACATTACGCGTCGTGACGCGCTATTGATGATGGACGCGTGGCGCGAAACTTTCAGAGATGAGGACACGTGGCGGGGTCAGCATCGGCAGCTCAATAATTATGTCAGCGTTGCGACGCGGAAAGTTATTACGCGTCGTGACGCTGATGTCGGCATTGACACGTGTTAATGATGATTTTCAGCAGTATGTGATGGTGACACGTGGCATGACACATGTTAGCAGATTTGTTGTGATGTTGACACGTGGCAGGCGCATGTTAGCAAGGTGCATGATAGCAAAAATTCTCTGATTGGTCCACGTCTCCGGCGCACGTTAGCAGACGGTGCATTTTAGCATGAAATATTTTAGGAAACGGCGCATTTTAGCAGGAAATTTACATTTTTTCCCTTTTTGTCCGTTTTCCGCTATTTTGGCCCCAAATTGCCTCCAGAGGATCCTGTTATTTTATTTATCTACAAAATACCACAAAACACATCAAAATATTCACAAAACTCAAGAAACTATACAAAATATTAAGTCAAATGAGTGGGAAATATTGATCTATTTACCACTCATCAATGCTAGATGCATACTTGTTTAATGAGATTAAGATGAAAAAACCAAATTAGGATGACGTGATTTGCATATGTAAAGCAAATTAGGCTAATTAGTGTTATTAGGCCGAATTATGGTATTAGACACAAAATTATCATTCTAGAGTTACTTGATCAACTCCTTGGTGACCTAAAATTGTTATTAAGTTGCTTTATAGTGGTGGATTCTCTATTGGCTATTATAGATTTGAATTTGCATGAATTTTGAACTAATTAGGATATTAATGTTATTTATTGGGTAAATAATTCAAAAATGTTGATTTTACGAAATTGAGGTGTTGGGGATGAAATTGGATGTGAGAAAATACGCATGAAAAATTCTGGGAATTTTTAGAATCATTCTAAAGTGAACTCCATATCTTTGTAAAATATCCCCAGCTACACACCAAACCATGTCCCCAAAGTACGTAGCTGTTGGTCGGGATTACTACACCAACATCACCTTTGTAAATCAAAGGACATAGCCTACTACACAAAAATTCGCAGTACACTAACGATTCAGATCAATCCATATATGACCATCTAATAGATTGAAATGAATTTATTTATTTAACGGATATTATAATATTCTATCAAGGTCTAGTCTTATATGATCACATTGTTGGGATTCTACGGTCTAACCGGGATCGATTTAAGCAAAGAAACCATGTGCGAATACAACAAAGAAGTTGCGGAATACTTACATTGATCGGTTGAGCGATGCGAAGAACAAAATCTTCAAGCTTTTCCCTCCTAGGGCTCACGGCAATGGGCTGTTTTGTCCTTCAAAAATTCGGTCATGGTGGTCTCAAGCTCCAAGCTTTGTGATGTATTTTCCATGCCCACGGGTGGGTTTCCCTATCACCTTCGCGAGACTCCAGAAGTGTGCTAGCACTCAGTAATTTTTGCCACAAAAATTACCATCTTCTTCCTTGTATGCTCGGCAAAACCAGTGAAAGAAGGAGAAGAATACCCCTTGGGCATGAGAGGG